>JAQIXA010000879.1:0-32645 GCA_034699045.1 Nanhermannia cf. coronata Gr-Ori-00579
ACGACCCCCTCGATCGCCACCTCCACGACCACCTCCACGACCACCTCCACGATCTCCGCCGCCTCCTCGACCACCTCCGCCACGATCACCACGACCACCACGATAGCCACCGCCACCACGTCCTCGACCTCCATCGTCATCACCATAGCTGGTTCTCATCCTCCTTGGGTCTCCACCACTGTCATCATCATCTCGAGTGCGCTTTAGTGAACCTTCATTGAAATGCCCATGAAATTTAGGATTATTGAAAGAGTTTATTTATATATAATCAACTCACCTGTATGGTCCATTCCCGATCCGATTTACTGAGGCGAGATCAAACCAGATTGTCCAGATATTGAGTCAAAGTACTGCAAAATTGATAAAAATGGAAAATGGCGATGATGGTATTTCTTCGAGCAAGTCCAGAGAGTGAGTAATCAGAAAAAAACTAGCATCAATTATATTTGATGAACGACATTCGAGATGACAATTTTTATTCAAAACTTTAGGAAAATAAAATATGCTAATTTACTTGACTGGCTAGCTACAAAATCAGCAAAGAAAATGTATTTGTTTACACAAATTAGTGGTACAAAGAAGCCCTAATAAGTTAAGCATATACTTACTTATGTATTCCATTCCTTGTAATTTAAATTTAAGACTTATAGACTTGAATATGAATATGAACATGAACCATATATGTAATACCAAATCTTACTAAATATAAGCCTGAATATTCAAGCCTGAATATATAAGACTGCCTACGAATTGCCTTCAAAAAAGGTCAAAATTGATAATAGGATAGAGATATCTAAACGTTTTCAATATAAAGGGAATTAGATAGTATTTGTTCAAAATATGAGAGTATGTATTAATGTATCTCCATCAGATCTCTACTTACTACACTTATCCTTAATAATGCATTTACCAGTACCCTACATACTTACACTATTTAATTTTTTTCATTTGAGTTGGAAATTTATCATTATCATGCTTCCAACAGATATAACAATGGAAGGAAAATAAATGCAAATATCTTTAAAAACTTGAATTTGACATCACACGACATAACCAAATTTATAGCTAATACAGGGTTCTCCTCTTAAGTTTATATTGAGAAAGTGAATTTGAAAATTTGAGAAAGTGAATCGATATAAAAAAAAATCTCGCAATTCTTTTGACATTTAACTAGCAATAGCAATATTTCTGGTTTTAAAATTTCACAGTTCTACTTCAGAACCTAGTAGTGTACTTTTTATATGGTTTCAACAAAAATTAACGTATTAGTAAACCTTATTTTTGGATACCACTGTATTTGATATCCAGGATATACCTACATATTTAATATGTATATAACTATTACCTACCTAGTACCTAGATAATAGAATTATTAGTACCCTACCTACAAGTGATTTTTGTAAGAAACTATTTGTATTTTCTTTTTATCTATGTATATATTTACATATCTATAAGGTATCAGTAGTTGTAGTTGTATTTGTAGTTATAGACTTACAACTTGCAGTTGAAGATAAGTACATACTTGTAATTGTATTGTACTACTTATGTGATACTAGTAGTACAGTAGTAGTATGGGGTACCTACGATTGCAATGTACAAAGCCATAGTCTCCTAAGGTAGTACTGATATAAGCACTAGAGATACCAGCATCTATTCAGAATAAACTTACTGATAGTTGATAGTATCAGAAGAATTGAAATTCTTTCCTCGAGCTTCATTTTCAATTGGTAAAACACACGTCCCTTGGGTTGCATTTTTATTTTTTCTAGGTTGGTTTGACCTCCATTTAATATTTAAACGAACCATCTTATTTCTGTCTATTTTACTATGGTTGTATGTAGTATACTTTATGACTAAATTGTAGTCTTTAACATTTTAAAGAACCAATAATATAGGTATGTATTTTTAGGTAGTACAGCAGATAGTGTAAGTATCAGTACAAACCTTATACATCTATGAATATGTAAGTACAGATATGTAACATTTATATTATATTTATCTATATGTACTCCTATATATTATGCTATATTGTATAAAAAATCATATTTCTATAAAATTCATTTATTTCTCCTAACCTAAAGCTTTTATGCACCTCAAGCACCTGTCAATTTATTTTAAGTATATTTTCCATCCATCCATTCATAATCTCAATACTTAATCTAAAATCCAAATCCTCTCGCTGAGCTGCTTTTTTTAACCCAAAATGTCCATGTCTAAATTTGTGTGAAAGTTCGATCAAAAAAATGATATTTGATCGAAACTTGCAGATTTCTATTTGATTTACCTCACAGCATGAATCCCCACCACTACTTTACATCCTTATCAACCTAAGATTGTATGCTTACTCATCAAAAAATTTATCGATTTGTTCAGAATTCAAACACATATCTTATAAATTTGTCATTTAGAATAGAAAATAGCTTTTAAAAACCCATACCTTTGCATAATACATAGGCAGGTTTAGATACACTAGATACTAGGTAGATACTAAAAGATATAACAAAGTTTGGGTTAAATTCTCATCAAAAAGACCGCAGCCAAATCTCATTTTATCTTTCATCCTTCACCTGTCAGTTCACCAGTTGTTCGAAAATTCAAAATTCAAAATTCATCCGAGGTGGTGGTTCAAAATCCGACAAAAAATAAACGAAATCCAGAATTCAGCCATAGACGTAGGACGTAGGGTAAAATTGTTCCAGAATTTCGGGTAAAATGGTTAGAAGTTTAGAAGAGAAAAATTTGACGTATTTATTTCATAAAAAGGTGCATTTACCTATAGTTCCTTATAGAAAAACTCATGCTAAATACATTTATCCCCCTCAGGAGAATTTCCATTTTATTTTTAGTCCGAAAAATAACGTAATATTATTTTTTTGACAACTTCAAAATATACAAAAATATAATTTTATTTTAGAGTCGAAAGTTATTTTTCATTTTTTATAGAAACTATCTGTAGTATTTAGAATTGCTTTGAAAAACCAACTTTTGAGTTTGAACTGACTGCTATGCCTATACTATGGGTATGCACTTTTGTACGCAAAGTTAGGGGAGAAAATAAAGAAATTTTGATATTAATTTTAAATACAAAATGATTAGATTTGGGAATGGTATTTTTTTCATATATTTTCATTTCCTTACTTATAAGTTATAAGTATGAATCATGTTTTTAAGAATACAGAGTATATGGATTATCGATTCACTATCATTTGGTTAAATAAAAAAATAGTCAACTTGAAATAAATCTACCTAATATTATAAAATAATTCATCATATCGGAAATCATTATAATTATAGCATAGTACTTACGATATAATATGTTATAGTGAATTATATTGTATAATTTATTCGATTTTTCAAAATTAAGAACTGATCCTAACTATACTTAACTTTATTTTATAGCTTATCAAATGAATCCCAATTTTTTCATTCATAAAAGTTTAAAAAAAAAAGCCCTTGTCCTTAGTAATAATGCTATAATGTAATATCCTACCTACTTATATGTATAAGCAGCGGTGGCTAAAATAGCATATTGAAATAATTAAAAATTTAGTACGTTTTAGTTTCTACATACCCTACTTACCATTAGATACCATACTTATAACATCATAGTTTACGTATTCTATATGAATCATAATCATAACTACAATCCTATCAGTAGTACCCTAAGTAAATAGAAGATGCATTATCATATATACCCTACAGATAAACAATGAAAGGTTAATTGTAAACAAGACAATTTTATCTTTAAATACACCTAACTTACTACATATAAGTCCAAAAAGTCAAAATGATTTTGAGTTTTTTTAATTTGATAAACACATACCTAAATCATTGATACTGTGCTTTTAAATTATCTGAATTTATTTCAGTAAATAATGAAATAAATCAATTGCCAATAAATGTAGGTAAAGCCTACATTAGAGATTTAAATTGTGGTAAGTATGTACGTACTTATCCTTAGATAGTTTAGTAGCATGAGCATGATATTAAAAATTTTGTATTTAGTGTTTTAGAATTAGGATTTGTGTGCTGATATCCTGGTTGCTGTGCATTGCATTGGGGCTAAGTGAGTGAGATAAATAGTTTTTGGTACATGTGTTTGTTATTTATGTTGGAGGCGGAGGAGGAGGTTAGCTCCAGAAAGATTTCTTTAATTCAATTATTCTGATATGTTGATCCGCAAAAGCAAATGGCTTTGTCATCTCAAATACACTATACATACTGTACCTACTATACTAGTTTTGTAATAGTCTAAAATGTAATGTAATAGTATTTAATACTAATACTATACTACATACCAGAGCTCTCATGTACAATGTACTAATTTAATACACATAATCTAATCTAATCTAATATTTTATTTTATTTTAAGCTCAAAGTTGGCTTTCTCGACTATTTTGTGGGAGGGACCATTAGTCCAATGGATACTCGAAGTTTATTATGAGCCCGCTTTTTGAGGCGACCAGCGGCTTTTTGAGGCGGGGGCCAAAAATTTGAGCAAGTTTAGTTTAACTGCAGGCACATTTAAGAAATCACATAAAAAATCCTGTCCCATACTTTTCAGTTTCAGTCCACGAAATTTTCTATATTAGGTATATGTATTTACGAGTACAATTGTAGGGTACATACATATAAATTTAATATACAATTCAATTTCACTTCAAGTATTATAATTATAAGGTACTATCTACTATATTAGAACTACAGCAGTTGGTCCAAGGATCTAATTGTCAAAATTCTTTTATTGAATGCAAAATTTTATCAAAAAATAGTAATATTAGTAGTTATCTTGGTTTAGACCGTATAATGAGAATGAAGAGTTATACAGATATATAAAATATTTGAAAATCATAAAAACTTTCTCCAAATTTCATTTACTATATTCCATAAAATATCAGTATCTCGATAATAAACTGTATCAAATCTTAAAATACTTTTGTCTGCAAGATATATGTTTAGTATTTTGATCAATTGTCACTGAACCCATTAAACACACAAAGTAATAATACTGATAGTTACTCAAGTAGTATTACTTATTACATTACATCCTTATCCTTAGGTCCTTCTAGTTTACAAGTATACCTTCTTATGTAGGGTACCCTTATATATATATATCCTACTCGTAGGTACTATTACTTGTGAGTTTTATCTCTTTTATCTATTTATGCAAGTTTGGTATATAATATGAGGGTTTTGGTTTTCCTTTAAATACTTGAATCAGTATTATGTAACTACTACTCGTAGCAATAGAAGTATTTTAATACTGTCAAGGATGAATGTGTTCTGGTGGTTGTGGAATTAAAATTGGAATTTTGTAGAAAAGGGGGTTTGGCTCTGGCTTTTATTCGTATGTCTATTCTATGCTTATGACTCGCTCGAATGGATAATTGTATTCATGATGTGAGTACATACTAGTATTAGTGTGTATAAGTAAGAAGGAGTTTATACATACACTTAATACATATTTATATTTATTCTACTCTCCTTTCTCTGCTTTCTCTGGCCATTTGGCAAGTTCACTGAATTCACTAAAAATCCAAGAAATTGCTAAGAAATACAAGTACCTACATAGATAGTTCCATGGATAATACTTGTATAAATAGTATTTACAGTGAACGAGTGAATAATAGAAGAAAGTCGTCTCCATAATTAAATTTGCATCGAAAGAGAGAAAAAGAAAAGGAGGAAAGATTTTACAAGAAATGAGATTTCACTATTTACGAAACTACCTACCTACACAATTTATAGGCTTTCTTGGTCAAATTATTGAAAAGTTCAAAAACTCCTATCGCCTATCAGTATATTATACTCGTATGCATTCAATTAATTATAATTGTCATCTGAAAAACCAGATTTTGCTTTGATTTTACTAAAAGAATTCAAATAAAATAAAAGCTAGAAATTGGTTTTTCAGAACTAATTTGAATGACTAAACGATGCTATTATATTACTACATATAATAATATATATTCAATTGTGTCTATCTCTGATCTAATGAACTAAAAACAAGATTCTTCCGTGAATTTATAAGTAAATTCAAATCAAATATCTGAAAGAAATTGTTTTTTCAGAGCTAAGGTAATTTGAATAACTGCCTATAAACTAAACTACTAGAGTATTATGCAGGTAGATATTAGTATAAACCAAACCAACCTACTTATTTTGTAATTTTTTCAATGAAAAACAAAATAGTGATAAATTATCCATTGCATTCTAGTAAGTAGTAGGTAATAGTTGTTTTTTTATTTTATTTGTGTAAAAGTTTAGTTTAGGAATTTAGGTTGTGTTTCACATTGATAAATGATAAATGACCAGGACCAATCTATTTCCATTTACCTCTACTTTTAGAAGCGAAAAGTTTGGCTAAAATGTAGGGCCAAGTTTCTCCACCTGTTTTTCCCCTCATAGGTCTCTGGCGTCCTTGTGGGTCCTGAGGGATCCCCGCAAAAAGGCAACTCGGTAAGACAAAAAAATGTTTTAAACTTAACATCATGTGAAATGTGTCTAATCGTAAGTACCCTAGTTTACCCTATATAGGGTCTCACATGTATAATGGATTATACTATATGTACCTACTACCTACATTTACATCTACATATGCATTTCCTTCTAGTTGAATTTGAATTTAAATTTGAGAGAAAAAAACCAAACTACTAGTACTAGTGGTAGTTGTACTAATATTCAGATCTGACAAGAAGTAAAAAAAAAAGTCGAAAAAGAAAATCCCATTTCTCCAAGGGATTTAACTTCTACGAGGAGATTGTACACAAATCCTTTCGGGTTTCTTTCCAATAATTTGAATAGAGAAATCCAATACTTTTCTGCTGGGACTGGGATGTACAAATACTTACAAGCACATTTGGACCAAAGAGGCCATCCATGGATATTAGTAAATATATACTACATACTGCCATGTATTTACATATGTATTGGTACTACCAGAAAGTATTATGTTATTTAAAAGCAAAAAAACCTATTAGGATTTGGAATTATCTAAAAGAAAATATAAGAAAAGGTGGGAAATCCAACTTTTCTTTTCGAGAGCAAATTGGCATCCTTCACATTCACAAGTAGGATTAGTTTCTTTCAATAAAAGATCATTTTTTTTACATAAAATTTATTTAATATTTCATTTTAAAAAGTGTGACAAAATCAAAATCATAAGTTTAGTCAAATACCTAGAATCTAAATCTAAAATATCAATATTTGTTGATTACGTTAGTATTTTATAATACGAGAATACTTATATCTGTACTTACCTATATAGTAATCAGAAAAGAAACATTTTGTTAAATTCTGAATACTTTTTATAAAATTAAATTTTGGAAGGTAAGTAATGTTTTTAAAAGTATCCGAGATTAGAAAATGTAATGTAAATAAATGAGTATTTTGAGGTCTTCAATTCGTGGGATCTTGAATTAGGTAATGAATGTCGACAGTTCTTAAGGTTCGTAAGTTGAATTGTCGATATGTTTTAATCTCAACTTCTTTTGGGCCCATTTTCAAATTCTCAGTAGCTCAAGAAGGGGGTCATTTTATAGAGCAGTCATTTAATGCTCTCATTTATTTCATTTTAAATTTTATTTATTATATATTTTATTTTATTTGAGACCATTTTCTATTCCTCGATCTTTTTCCTTTACTTTACTTTGCTTTTGCTTTGTTGGGCCAAACATTAAGCCGAAAATTCATGTTTATATGTGCTGTTGTAATTCAGATTGGATTAACTGAAATAATAAATATAAACTTAAGCTCGAAACTTTTATTGACGTTCCTGATGCTTAGATATACAGTATGTATTAATATCATCAGTATACACAATTGAATAAGATTCTAGATTTAAGGAGAATTTAAACCATGGATTTGAATTTGAATTTGAATGGATATAGAGTATAGGATCTCAAAGTTAACCTAAATGCTGCTATAAGCAGTAAACTAGAATACTTTAATATGTTAATATGTATTATCAGTATTTTACTACTACTACAGTATGTCTATATCGGATTTTTTATATCTATATAACAGAATTATAGTCTATTTCGTAATAGTTTTTTTTCAAAAGAGTGCAAACTAATGACATTTAGCTTTTTAATGAGAAGACAATGATAAAGTATAATTATAATTAGGCATTCTACCTAGAACAGAAATACACTGAATATCCTATTAATTTGCAATCTTTTTACAAAATAACATCTTGATATACTAATAGGTGTAGGTAGCACTATCTATTTACCTACCTTTTAAAAAAACTGTTTAGTTTTCTAACTTATTATTGTTTGATAAAAGGAATAAAATTTGTTTATAAAAGCATTTTTTGTCTTCTGCGATTTATCTAATGCACCTATGTATATTGTAAGTACGGATAGGTATTTATGCTAAAAAACTTATCTAGTGCCCTACACATATCGTGCTTCAATTAATAACTGCCTACTTATATTTATTTTTAGAACCATCAGAATTAGAATCTGATCTTTTGAGCCTACCTACCTACCTAGTCCATTATATTATTATTTGTCACAAATTAGGCAATCTCATTAAATTTAATAATTTACTTTAACTGAAAAATACAATTTTCCTTTAGACATTTAAGTTATTTTATTTTTAATTCAGCATTAGTCCATTAACTACTCATAAGACAATTATTCAATCATTATTTTATATCAGAATAAGTACATAATATGTATATTGAGCGTAGAATTAGTATAAAAACTTGAATAATGCATGTAATGAAATGATAGGTGCTAGTATTGTCTTTACAATTATCTTTAGAATTAGTTCAGAGTTTTGAAAAATAGCAAAATATCCCTCATTAAAAATAAATGTTAGTTTAGTAGGTATAGTATAGGTTCTTATCCTTAGAATCAGAAACTTGACTGACTGGTCTTCAGCAATACTTAAGTAGTCTAGATTGAAATTTTAAAAGACTGACTTACTTACAAGATGGACATTATCTTTGACAGAGAAAAGAGGATATTTTATCTAAAATTATCCATAGACAGACTAGACAGAATGTCCAGAGATGAGACAGTGACTCTTAAGATAATAATGATTACACAGATTTGTAAAAAAAAAAGAAAAAAAAATGTTGTCCAGGTCGAATAAGTCATCTGACAAACTTGTTTGACAGTCACTTGTACTTGTAACTAGTATACTATAAAATTTAAGACCTACTTGATAAGATAATATAATAAGTCGCTTATACATTCTCCTAAAACTTGTAAGGGAAAAATTCTACATATAAGCAGAATTCTTATGTCAACTGGCCAAAATACAAATTGGACAAAGTACCTACCTACTAATTCGACATAATATTTTTTTTTTTGCTAATCTAACGATTTTCATATTCATATTAATAAGTTAAGTTTAAAAAAATTCTCAATTTTTCTTCATTTACAACAAAAACCCAAAAATATCTTTACATTCAAATGTAAAAACCAAAAGTGAAAAATTATATAAAATAGGAAGAGTGTGTAAAATTCAACAATATCGGTATTTAAAAAAACCAGAACAATCAACAGAAAATTTTCCAAAATACTCTATGTACTATGTACTCCATACTCCATACTCCATACTCAATGGGTACTCTATTTTCTATACTACTGTAAGGCGATTTTATCAAGCTCAAAGTAAACTTGTGTATTTTTGAAAGATTTAATAAAATGTCAATACAAGTAGATAATTTCCCTGTATATCCTAATTGTAAATACTTTTACTAATGTTGTCGAGTTTGTCGAGTTTTGGCTTTGATTAGTTTTCCTTTGACGAGTTGACCGGACACGATAAGTAGTTACTCTTAAGTTTGTTGAAAAAGTTGAAAAGTCGCTATTTAGCAAATAAGGAGAATTTAACATGGGAAAGCATGGAGAAAGTCCTGGAGAAAGTATAAGTGGGTTAAGAGAAATGAGAAATGCTCTCTAGTGGTAGATTTATGACAAAGTTTTTCACTCTAATACTTATAAATATGATATTTTGTTCCGCCATTAAGATACTCTTGTAGTAGTATCAGTATCCAGTATCTGTACTGATATTAGTATGTATGTTACAAGTGTAAGAAATGTTTAAGAGACGATAGTTTTATGATTTTTATAAGAGAGTTAAGGATAGGGTTAGCATAAAAATTTGAGAATCACAAATCTACTGATAAGTCTCTTAAGAGGATAGTCTCATAAGTCACAACCCGTTTTTGATCAGGATTTTTATAAATATTGATCACCCACTTTAAATTATTTAAATTATG
The DNA here is from genome assembly GCA_034699045.1 of Nanhermannia cf. coronata Gr-Ori-00579. Classification (NCBI taxonomy): domain Eukaryota; kingdom Metazoa; phylum Arthropoda; class Arachnida; order Sarcoptiformes; family Nanhermanniidae; genus Nanhermannia; species Nanhermannia cf. coronata Gr-Ori-00579. The sequence goes on from JAQIXA010000879.1 coordinate 10,238, forward strand.
AAAAAAATTGTTATAATATTCTCTCATATGTGTGGGTACTAATGGTAAGTCTAGGTAATAAAGAATCTCTTAAAAATAGAGTTAAAAGTAAAATTTATACTACTACTTTCACTTTCTCTATTAAATTTGAAAAAAAAAATGTTTTCCATGTATGACTCTTCTCTTCAAATTCCAAAGAAAATTCTATATATGATTTTGTGCATATTAGTATACCTATAGTATTTTATATAAAAATCTAAATTTTCTTCTACTACCTACATCAGCTACTTATAATGGTTTTGATATACATTGTAAAAGTATATATTACACAAAAGTATTGTATAAAAATTGCCAACTTACTACTTTTTTTGTAGAAAAAAAAATTAGAAAATTGTCATTTCTGGATACGACTTTTATGAGAAAACATTGCTAAAACTCGCATTTAATTTGCTTTTCAACTCATCATCTCTTTTATTCTTTTCAATTTCACAACAATATATACTTATACATACATTCATTTCATATCATTCTATATAGTATCATATACAGTCGTAGTAGGTACTTACACAGTATCCAACCAAGTACATAATAGTACTACATTCTACTATATTTATTATATTTATTTTATTTTTAGTACTTTATTTATAATCTATTCAATTGAAAAATCTCTTAACAACTTTTCTTACTTATAATTTTACAAATTTTTTAACTGGTATTTTATAATTCTTATATAAATATTTAGTAAAATTATTAAATTTTTGACCAGTTTTCCAATTATTCAATCTTTTCCATAACATTATGCTTATTACTAAGGTCTTATTACTATGATGTATTACCATATAGTAGTCCAAATCTAAACATTCTGACTTTCTGATTTTGGGGCAATGTGGACTATACAAATACAATATAGCGCCATAGCGGCAATTCAAAAAGTCAGAATTTTTAGATTTGGACTACTATACTAGTTTTATAATTACAGGTATTTTTAGCAATACTAGTAGTAGTTATGTAGCTAATTTACATATTATACAGATATAGAGCTATCCAATTCTAAATCATTTATTATTTATAAGTATCGTATAGGTAGTTAATATATATTTTATTTTTAGTTATTTAAAATTAATTTATAATTTAGGTATAAAAGCTTTTTATTATTATAAATTGTATATACTTGTAGGTATACTGGTAGTACCCTAACTTATATAAAATGATTTACCTTTAGATATATTTATTTTAGAATTAGCACAAATTTCAGTTTCTAAACACTTTTTTCATATTATAAACAAATCTACTTGTCAATATCAATAATGTACTTTTATGTAGATATTACAGATACTAAACTCAAATCAACTAATATTAACTATCAGCTAATATAATTTACATAATCCACACTTAATTTTAAATAATATTATTGGTAAATTAATACATGTAACTATATAGCACTCCTCATTTTTATTACTTTTTTTATATGTATAGTAGGGTATCTACTCTAAAAATTATAAAAATCATACTCTTTATTTATTTAAATAATCTACAAACTTGAGGTCTTTTAAATATCTTTTAAAGCTTTTTTTCAACTTAAACTTATACAAATTATACAGAGTATTTTGCGTATTTTCAACAACAATTAACAATTTGACTATGTATGTACTATATAAGTATGTACCAGTATTCAGTATGATAAGTGTTACAAATATATGCGTAATTCTTTCGTTTGTAAAATTTCCATTTAATATTTTTTATAAAAATTTATATTTCTGTACCCTCAGCACTTCCATCATCGTAGCCCTCATCTGGACTTTCATGAACTGATGATTTTATTTGTCTCTGAAGCCGTTTGACAACCGGTGGTGGTGCATTTGTGCCCGTGGATTTATTCAAAAGTTTTTTTCCAACTGGAGAATTGATGGATGAAGATGATGATGATGCTTTTGGACTCTTTATATTGTTCATATGGGCTGGATGGGTGGATAATGGTGGGGCTGGTGGTGGTAGAGATAGAGGTAGCGAGTTTCTATTTGCCCCATCGTCATCACATTTGTCTTCATCGTCCTCAATTATAGGGGCACAAGCACAAGAACCACCACCACCAGAACTCAAAGGTAGCTCATGATGGTGGATACCATAACGAGTCATTGTTCCGTATACATTATGATGGTCTCCAGGATGACTCTGCTGTTGATACAGGTAGTTTTGATGGTGTTGAGGTATTATGTAAGAAGGTGAATTGTAATTATGAGAGGATCCTGGTTGTTGTGTGTAAATACCAATTTGAGAACCATCTTCATAATATCCATGTGGTGGTGGGATTGGAACATTTCGAAGTGGACTTTGACTTATATACTCTTTTGGATATTTTGCGAGATCGTAGTTTGGCGGAAGTTGAGTATTAGTTGAAGTTGAATTTGAACGTCTTATCAGGGGTAATGTGGACACATTTAAACCACCACCAATATTACGATGTTGATGTTGATGGTGATGCTGATGATGTTGAGGTAATCCATATAAATCCAAATATGGCTCAATGACATTTGCAGGATTTATACCAGGACTACTTGGTACGAGAATCTGTTGCTTTTGACTAGGTGATGGGTGCTGAATTGGTGGATGTTGTGAACCAACACTGTGAGTCATTTGACTGCTATGATCATTTGTCGTATTACTACTATTATTTACAAAACCACCATGGTTACCATGATGTGAATAACAAGTTTCATGACCATCACCATCAGCTCTTTTAACACCTTCAATCAAGTCAGGATTCGAATCACCAATATCAACACTACCACTTAATAAAAATACTGATCCATTAGATTTACCATGAGGATTTCCATGACTCATTGTATTATTTTCTTGGTCATTTGTGATCCTTCGATGGTCCTTATTTCCATCAACTAAACCTCCATGCCCACCACCATGACCAGAAATAATCCCAAGTCCATGAGAGTTCGAATTTTTGTTTCCATCTTTTTCTTGGTGGTCACCCTGGGTGAGAGTATTTTTACCACGGAGTCCAGCTTCAGTCGAGGCTGACCTGGGCGAAGACCGACCTCGACGACACCGACAGATCCTCGAACACCGGCAAATACACGCTATAACGACACAGAGGGTTATAACGAACCCTATTACAGCTACCCCACTGATGATAATTATAACTAGGTTAGGATAATTGTTCACAAGAGAGGTCACATTTTCACTTATGGAGATGACTGAGGAAGAACTCAACTCGGGATCTTCTCTACTCAGAACTTTCACTGTGAAATTAGCAGTCGCTGCCCCAGCTCGATTTCTCGCAAAACAAATGTAAGTCCCGTGTTCATCAATAGTTATGTTTAGAATCGAGAGCTCGGATTTTTTCTCTAGAGGGGAAGTTGCTGTTACAGTCGATTGACCTGAAAAAAACGAGTTTGATCCATTTTGAAAAAATATCCATTTTACCCAGATACTCGTAAATGAAATAATTTAAGGCTAGCTCTAATGTATAAACTCTAAACTTACCATGATAAGGTGGTGTAAATGCATATGATGAATGAGTTGGATAATAAGTGTCTATTATCATATTTGAAGAAAAATTCGAGATCATTTCGCCTTTAAACATCCATTCAACAGTTGCCTCTGGTACTGCACTTATACGGCAAACAAATGTCACATTTTTACCTTCACCTAAGATAGAAATATAGAAAAAAAAACCCAATTAGTTGAGATATTCAGTATACTCCGTAAAAATTGTACTTAAAATTATATTTCAAGAAAATGCTGCAAATTTCGCGCCAAATTTTTTGATTATGGTAGGATATTAAAGTCTATAATTCCAGCTCTGAAGTTGAGAGAAAACTGCTTAAATCAAAATCATGATGATCACTGTTACGATTATGACCTAATTTATATCTAGATTTTAAATGGCCTACTTTTTTCAGTTTTTATGAACTCTTATCTTCACTTAAAGTAGCATAGTAGTGGTATGTAAATATGCAGCTTCAGTTGTCATTTTATTTCATTGTAAGAACGTCATATTTTACTTTTAAACTCATGATATTATTATTATTATGGTTAAAAAATGAAGGCTTGGAGTTGGAAATGAGTGTCATTTGAGTTCCACTGAAATATTGGCACTTTTCCTTTCTCGATTTCCCTCTCTTCAAAAAGCCCTTGACTAAAGCCAAACGCTCAAAGTTTAAGCTTTTTATTTTCTAACAGTCATTTTATATACCAAAATACCATGGTAGTACGTACTTTCCAAGTAGGTACAAACTTTGAATGGTTTTTTTTTCTCCGGGATCTACCTCGTCACCCAAATGATGACTAAAGTGTGCAATTAAGGACCTGATACCTGATGGTATCTATATAGTCCCCCTAAGTACTTCTTTAGAATAATAATAAGTTTTTTTATCATGCCCATACTAGTAGACTACCTACATACATATATATATAGTAGGTACCTATTGGACTTATAGTATTACATCGTTTTAGAGTAGTTTCAAATGGCCAAAGGGGGATTTTGGCTCAGAGACAACCTTTACTTTTTTTTTTATACTTTTTTACTTTTTTACGAACGGTAGAATAGACTTTTTAACTTTTACTACTATCTATTATTATATAAATAAGTATCATCCTATCATTCTATACTAGAAAAGTTCTTACACACCCATATATGATAGTCTTTGTTGTAATATCGAAAAGTTGGAAAAAAAATTTGAAGCTGAGCAAAGACAAAAAAGTGAATGAAATGGAATGGATCGACCGACCAAAAAAGTTTACAAAAAAACTTATACGAGTACTCGTAGGTACCCTACCAAAACTCATAGACCTATTTATATTGCATTTATTCTTTGAAGGAAAGTGTCACAATTTACAATTCAATATTTTAACATATCTAGATTAAATGACATTTTTATAATTTTTTTTATTTTCTCGAATCGATAAATTAAAAAAAAAATACTAAATATATCTATATCAAATGGCAAAAGTATAAACATATTTTCCAAAAACTCTTTTTACTTAAATATCTAGTTAGATTAAAATATACTATAGGTTGCAATTTGTGACACTTTCCTTTGAGCTTCGAATCGAGAATTTGGTGGGAGGTAAAGGTAAAGCAAGTGTCTTTCCTTTTTTCGCATTTTTCTTATCTGATGAAGAGATAGAGCCAAAAAATATTCCAGCTTCACAAAAACTTGCATACAAGTTGTACTACTATCACTACTACCTACTTACAAGGTACCTAGTCAATAGTACCTACCTACCCACGATATTACTCAAATAATGGTAGCATATTAAATGATGGATACTATTTTCATTGGTAAGTTTAGATATATAAATGCTAGTGGTATCTAAAGAGAAATTTTACTCATTCATCGTAGTAAAAATAAAATATAGGTAGGGTACTGCTCGTATGAACATGTCTATGATATTTTTATACAAAATTTTTTTTTGAGCCAGAATCCAGATATAGAATTTTAGATTGGCGTTTTGGTGTCCCTCCAAGGAAGGGAACTTGAGGGCATGTTTTTGTTGTGAAGCCAAATACCTATTCAGCATTACATTAGATTGTAGGTACCTGCAATGTACCTAGGTACTATATAGAATTCCACGTGTGTAAGATCATCATATAGGTATATACACAGATAGGTAGGTAGAAATACCAGTAGGTATTTATTTTGGGGAAAGTTGAATTTAAAGCATCTAATCTGAAATGCATTAGTTATGTTATGTAGATAATTTAATAGTACCCTACCCTAGTAAATAGTACTACATACTATAGTAGTATTATGATGATAATAGCATTTTCATCATAGAGAACTTCACCTTTGTGTAGTCCCCAAGACCACAACCAATCTCATGCCAGTCAAAAAACATTTTACGTATATTTTATTCTGGCAATCATTCTAGAAGCATTTAATCAAAGTAATGTAATGACTTGACTAGGAATAGAACTGACATTGATTCCATCAGTTTTGTGTAACCTCAGACTCAAATTGAAGCTCGAGAGACCCCCTTAAAAATGAAGTATTCGATAAAAAAAACTTTCCAAAATGTAAAATGTAATCGATATGCCAATTATCCTTAGCTAATCTACTTTTTTATCATATTTAAAGTATCAATATAAGTCTATACAAAGATCAAGTTTTTTGTTCTCTTTTTACTTTTTGGTAAGCGAAATTTTAGAATAAAAGGATAAAAAAATAATTTTTTTACCATATGATTTAAAATACCTAAACCTCGCTTTTATATCAGTAGTTAGGTTGTTTATTTGTAAGTTTATAGATAGGTTAGGATATATTGAGAACTTTCATCTACATAGGTATAAGTTATTATACGTAGTAGGGGAAACAGAAATTTGTATTCTAATATTCAAAATAAATTATTTGTAAATAGTGGGAAGACTATTTGTTACAAACCGGAGTATTTAAATGGTTTGAAAATTTCTCCTGTCAAGAGAATCTTCTCTGGGAATTTGGATTTTGGATAAAATGTAAACGGACATAAATTGACAGAATTTAAATAAATGTTTGGATAAAATCCTTTTCCTTTACTTACATTGTACATATTATAGTATATAGTTAGTACCTACATTTCAGTTTCATTAAGATTACATTACGTCTCTAATACTATTAGTACCACTAGTATTACTGCATAATATGCAAAATCCCACCAAAATCAAGGGCTCGATTTTATATTAAGTACATAGTATGTAGGTACTACCATGTATAAATGTAATAATAGTAGTAGGTTAGAGTTTTAGAGTTTGGTTTCCTCGCATTTCCGAATCCTTGTCATGGGAATTCAGAATCACAACTTTGGACTCACTGAGCCTTTAACTCATCCAGGATCTGAGGATCCAAATTTTCAAAATACACATTAAAATACAATACCTAAGAACTATCTGCAGTTACATAATAGTATGTACCTAATATCATGTAGGTACTGATATTAGAAGAAGTACTAGCATATAAGAGTATTAGTTCTCTTTTATAGAGAATTTAATCGTATTAAGTACCTACATACCTACTAGGTATTACATTCATGTATAAAGTTTATGCATTTATGTTTGAATTTTAGAGCCTTTTAGAGGTTGTCGGCGGACCCAGAAATGAGAATTTGTAATATAGAAATTTATTTGGTGGTAATGAGGCTATAGTGCAAATGTTACAGAGCTAAATTAGTTCACAAATTCAAGCTAACCTTATGGCCCCAAAATAATTATTTGAAAATGAATCATTCCCCATTTAATCCATAATTTAATCCATTATTCTCTATCTAATTTAAAGTGTCTTTCAAATACCAAAAAATTAAAAATCTCAAGAATAATATTTAGATATCTATAATAGCATGTCTAAAAATTACAGTGCCACATTTTTTCAACTTTACTTTTGCAACTTTCAAAATTTTCAAAAAGAGCCATAAAAAGTTATACAAAACGAATTCAATCTAAGGTAATTAAAAAATTTAGATTTTCAAAGTCAGTTTAAAAAAATATCTTTTAGAAAGTACATTTGAATAACTCTGTATAGCGATTTAATATACCAATTGAAATAAGTATGTATGTATCTGTAGTAGGGTAGGGTACAGTAAAGTGGACTCAAGAGAATTGGGTTTGGTCAAGGTAGGGATATTATTACAATTTTAGTACTACTTAAGTACACTGCAATAACATTATATTATATGATTTTTGGCACTCATTTAAGTGGACACAAATGCTGATTATTGCCCTATACAGTTTACTGTGCAGGCAAACCAGACACCTTTTCAAAGCCCCATTGTTTATTGCGGGGGCGAGAGTATTTTATACCTTCATTAATTCTTTATAGTACATGAGCTTATACATTATAGAGGTTTAGCTCGCAAGTTGTAGTTTTACAAGTGTAAATTTTATACCTATGTACTTTGGTAGGCTATGGGTATACATTTAAAAGTGACAAATGTTTCGGGGAAGCTTTAGGTAGGTGTTTGAACAATAAAATAAACTTTCCCCTTGGCTCTTTAACCTCGACTCTTAAATTAAAGTTTAATCCGTTTAATTCCTCCATACAAAACATGTATACCTAGTATTATGTAGCAGTATTTCTGTAGTAATAGCACTAGTATGTAAATACTACAAAATACTATTTAGGTACATTACAATCCTACCAATGGTAGAATACTATATTTGAATAAGATGGAAATAAAAACAACAAAATATTTATGGGAATTTTGACCTTACCTATCTGTAGGTACTAAGTACCTAGTTCCTACATTTCCATATACCTAGGTATAATCCATGCTGATGGTTTAAAATAATTCAGTTACTGCTTGTAATATATGTAATGGTATGTAAATGAAATACACTATATAGGTGTAATTGAGCTTCATTAAAAAATAAGTGTAAACCAATGCCTCAGATTAAAATGCTTTTGAAATGAGATTGGTTTTTAATTAAATGTGAAAATAGCGATACATATACAAGTAGGTAGGTAACTATTTTGCATTTGTAATTTCAATTAATTATAATTACAACAAAAGCTCTATTCCTACTCGTATATGATTATTACTATGTTATGCACTATACTAGTTTATATAGTCATTTTGAGCTTTCATTCCGATTGAATTATTTACTCGATTCCAGTCGTATATTTGCAGGAAATCTATTCATGATTTTGATTTATTTTGCAAGTAATTTTGCAGTGAAATGTGAAATATGATATATCTGTAAGCTCTTATTTTGAGATTTTGCGTTTATTTAATAATACTTCTATAATCTACGATTCTGTAGATTTTATAAAATATCATTGGTCGATTTATCGAAAGAATGATAAGTCAAAAAGATAAAGGAATAGTCAATTAATTGAAAAAGAGACAATTCGTTGATGAAAAGATTGAGTTTGACACTTTTTTAAAAAAAAAATCGTGTAATTTTAGAAGTTATAAATGCTATTGTACTTGATAAGAAAAATCTAAAATAAAATGATCTTAAGATTCTCAAGTTTTTGACATGATTGACTAAAATTTAGACTTCATTCTACTCTTTAAAATATTCTACCAAATTTTTTTTTTCAAGAGAGTATTTATTAGACGATTAATTTTTAAGAAAACTTACTTCTACCTAAATTAAATTTTCGAATAATCTTTTTTTTGACAAATTGACTTTCGACCAATTGAGATGGAAACGTTAATTTTGCTTACCGATCTTTTGATATGTGGATGTCGGTGAAAGTTGGGGTAGACAAGCAAAATTATCGAGAGAGAGCTCTTTAAGTGTGGCGTTTGTTAATCGGTCCGGTTTCGAACATCGAGGTTCTGCCGAATTAGCGACGTTTCTTTCGCCTAACCAGATCCTCAGGTCCACCAGGTGACAATCACATATAAACGGGTTATCCTTTTTTCAAAATGAAAACAAAAATATTTATTTACTAAAATTTATTATGAAATATTGCTTATTAAAAGCTATTTTTACTATATATTATTGGTTCAAATTTCAATTTTTATTGTTAATAATTAATAATATTTTGAAGCAAAGTCAAAATAAACTTACCTCCAGGGATATCCCTTTCAGGGCAATTGGCAAAATCCCCTTTGCGCTCATACTTCTAATTTTGTTACCATTCAGCTTGAGCCATTCGAGTGATGTAAGTCCATCAAAAGCTCCCTAGAATTTACAATCTTACAATTAAATTCTGTTTACTATTGTAGGGTAGGGTACTATATTTTAAACGAGTGTTTATTAGGGCTATACATATAACAATAACAATGGCTGACCTTTTCAATAATTTCTGTTCCACAATGACTGATTTCGAGTGTTGTAAGTGAGTCAAGACCCATAAAAGCTCCTCTCGTGATCTTTGGAACAGTATTTCCATTCAGGATCAATTTCATAAGTCCATGGCAGTCGGACAGTTGAGGTATCTCACGGAGTAAATTATTACTTAGGTCCAATTCGACGAGGTTAGTTAGCTCTCGGAAAGCCTTTGAGTTCACATTAGTGAGTCTACATCTGGACAAGTAGATCTTCTGAAGGTTGGTCAGTTTATACCGAGAAAAGTGATCAGGTGGGAGAGTTTCGAAACTATTTCCAGACAAGTCTAGCACCTATAAGTACATGAGAAATAAAAGTATAGATAAATGCCTATATATTTATGTAGTATGCATTTGATAAAGAAAACTTATCCAATTCATTAAACCTATTTACACAGTTCTTATCGAAAAACCATAATTATTGAGGCACACTTTCAGATCTACTCGTACCTATCTGTATTTCTAGTTTTACTTGGTCAAAAAAGCAGCCGTATTTTTATCTTATTAGCTTTAGCTTTCGGCTTTTTCTAAAAGGTTAAATAAATTTTTATATTAAAAGTAAACATTCCCCAATAATAGTTAAAGAAGAAATAAAGAGAAACATTTTATAAAAACGGGAAAAAATAACAAGTTCTAATAATAATAATAATATACCTTACGAAAGACTAATAATACTAATAGCTTCTGCTGACTCGTATTTATCGAAATACGAGTACCCTATATTCTTTATAATTCCAGCAGAAAAGTCTAATTCTTTAATAAAACAATGGCTTTAGGCTATATAACTTAAATTCTAGTATTAGGTAGGTTTATAGAAATCTTTAATGCTTTGATGGATGTAAAGCTCGAAAAGGAAAAAATACTTATATCCGGATCTAATGAAGATAGATTCGTCGAAAAAGACAAAATAAACAAAAAAGTAAAATAAAAAATAAATAAAATAAAATAACTCAGAGCACCTTTACATTCCTGTAGTAAGTACTTATAATATAGGTAGTACTTATAGATATGTATCTAATCATTACATCACATACTTTTATAGGTATATATGAGAAAAAAAGTCAAGTAATTGGATTACTATAGGTTAGGTACTGATATATTATCGGAATTTTCATAATAAGTTTAGGCTTTTATTAGTTATTAAATCAATTTACACAATCTTGCATCATCTTGCAAAATCGTGCAAAATTTAAAAAAAAACGTCCATTTAATTTCTGTTGTAAATATGATTTCTACTATATGTACCAGGAAGTGTAGGTACTACTTTAGACTTGTAGTGTCTAGATAGTTTGATTTTTGATTTTTGAAAAAAATATTTTAAATGGTATTTTACCTGTGTGCCAGAGTCAATAGGGGATGGGAATGTCCTGAGTCCTCGGTCGACACATTCGACGGTCTGTTTCCCGCCCTTCCATTTGCAGGTGCAGTCAGATGGACAACCTGCGACCAGGACCAATGAGCCCAGAGCGACCAAAGTGACGAAAAAAGAGCTCTGGACGGATCTCCTTCTGAATGACATCTCTTCAATCATTTTACCCCACTTCTACATTACAGTGTACTTAAATCACACTTTTTCTTTCCCCTTTTATTTCTTCGATCACAAAAAACCACAAATACAACTACACGTACGAGTAGTCCTGGTACTGTAGACGAGGAAATTGGCGAAAAAAGCTTTTTCTTGTCTCACCCATTTGAGAACATTGAAATTGTAACTTGAAACGTGCACTCAATAATATCAGTGTGAGCTCGAGTAGTACATTGTCCTCGTCAATCATTTACAAGTCAACATTACGTCTACTTGGTACTCGCATAACTATCTGTTATTTTGATTTGATTGCTTCGAGAAGTCGTCGATTTCAAATCGAAAGTATTGGAAAACGAGCCGGAAGAACCGAAATGATACTTGGAATGTTTTATAAATCAAATATCATGACTGTTTTTTATGATTATCGTTACTTATTATAACATTGCTTATAAAACTAGCATGACCTCATTAACATACATACATTTAAAGAGACCTACTATATGAACTTGTTTGCTTTTTGTGTATGAATGATGGGTAACAAAGAAACACTTTAAAATTTAGTTACACTCTCACTAATGGGTTATTCCGTGATTGTAACTAATTACGAGTGTAAGTAATTTGTAAACAAAAAGACACATTAGTCTAGTTTTGTTAAATATGTCAATTAAATAGATACTTTTAGTAGTACTGATATTAGGTACTCTTATAAATCGATAAATAAGCGAGTGTTTTGCAGGCAGGTAGCTACTAGTATATAGTATATAGTAGTACCCTACTGATGCTGGTTCTGGTCGTTTTTACGACAATATTATTGCTTTTTAAATGGGTTGGTTTGAGTATTTTGTGAATTGATGAGATTTCGTGGATGTGGATGGACGTTGGTTTTCACGTGCGGTTGAATCCATTAGAGTCGTCAAGTGTGGGTTATCAAGTGCCAAAAACTTTACTCTCAAACTCTCAAAAACTCATTTTATTTCACCAAGTTGGGCCCTATTCACTATTTGATCCTTTCCTTGGTTCAGTTTTATACTAGTTTAGCCAGAAAAACTCTAGTAGATTGGTATATAGGATTTGGGATATTATTATGTGTTATTTTGTGTGTATGTGTGTGGGTCGTCTTGTTGAACGGTGTTCAAGTGGTCTACGGCTAAATCCAATCTCTATCACAAATAGAAGTATGAGATCATAGAGTAGATATATAGTATAGATGGTATATGATCTCAATGGTGTATTAAAGTATTAGTAGTACTCGTAGTAGTAGTAGTAAAGTAAAATTTCACAGATCACGTTCTATAGTATCAACTCTTGAATTCCAATTCGGCGTTATGAGCCTGGTGGCCAGTACTTAATTCTTATCCACTGCCTTCAACGAAGCTTAAAAAACCTGGAAAACCAAAAAAATGAAAGAAAAGAGTTAGATTTGGATAGTAAAAATATATTTTATACGACTATTATTAGGCTGATACCAGTATCTACCTAACTACTATTATAAGTCATAAGTATCTTGTGTAATAGTTGAATTCTAGTGCTAGTATGTACCAGTATTAGAAGATAGTCTAGGCACTAGATTTTGAGTAACTATGTACAATTTGAGTCTAACAAATCGCCATTAAAATGAAAGATTCGAACCTTTGGACCTTTATCAATAAATATATTTCACATTTGATCTCAAGTTTTCTTTTTCCACTTGATTGACTACATAACCTCTTTCTCTCCTGTCTCATCTATTTCACCCTAGTAGTTAAACTTCAAATAAAATCTTTTGCAATATTAATACCATACCTACTACCATCTCGATCTTCATTTTTATTTTTATTGCACACAGTTAAAGCAAAAAAAGCCAAATAAAAATGATTTGATTTGATTTGACGTGATTTTGAGAAATCTTCTCAATTCAGAAATTACAATTTGATGCTCGTTTTCGTTATTGTGGATCACTAGGAGAAAGCTGGCTCTTCTAAAAAAACAGTTTCTTACTATTTACTACTACAAAAACTATATTCTTAAGATTAGGGCAAGTATCTACTGACAAATAAATAAGATCTCTACTAGCTAAGTTTAATAACTCAAAATTTGGATTATTTGTATTTCTCAAAGTAGAGATTTATGTGAAATAATTGTGAATGAGGGTCTATTTTAATTAAAAAATTAAATGTTTGAATAAAAGTCTGTCGTTTATTCTCAATATTTCCTCTGATTACAATTCAAATATCACATTCTATGTGAGAGAAATAAACCTACTGATAATAAATACATAAACTGGATAATAAATACATAAATGAATTGTCTTTTCTATTTTGTTTTTGAGAGACAATTAACTACAAAACCCAGTCGTTCACTACTTTTGCATCTATTTATAAATGTTAGAGTCAAGTCTCAAGTCCCAATTCACAACTCGCTATTTGAGAGGATAACAGGTTGAATGAACATCCCTATACTCAACCAGAGTCCTGCTGCATTCTAGTAAGTACCTACTATTACTGATACAGTACTTACTTGTAGAATTTAAGTAGTATCAATACGAGTAGTATTGTACTTACTAGTAGAATACTGAATAAATAAATAAAATAAATAAATAATCCAAAATGTAGATGTGCACTTTAGGATTCACAATCAACTGCTCACAACACATGCATGCATTACCTAGTACCCAGTATAATAAACTAAACTATTGAATGTGTCCTCTGAGATTGGCTAAACTTGCAAATACTACCGGTATTATCAAGGACTATTTTATTACCTATTTTTGCTATTTATACTAGTATCTAAAACTTTATTCAGCTAGTATACAGTAACAGTAATACATGCTGAAGAAAATATATGTATGCTTACATTTATTATATGTATTATACACTATTTGTGTATGAGATGAATATGTACCTACTTTACAAGTATCTGTAGGTAGTCTATAAGTATTACAAAAAGGTTTTAGGCATAGAGGAAAATACAGGATTTTCGTGACTTCCATGCAAATCCTATTGGAGAAAAGATGGGCAATTCTCAATTCACTCATTTGTACACAGGCCTATCTTCACAAATCTCACCTTCTCGCCTCAATTACTGATTCTACCCTTTACACCATTAGATACTATTCGATTTGGATATTTTAGACATTTTATTTGTATCTCTCTGTACTACTTACTACCAGTCAGTGTTCTGGTATACGAAATTTTAAGAGATAATTCTAAATATACGGTAATTTTCTACTAAAAAGTCAAAGAACCTTGTGAAGATTTATGTACTTGTACAGAAGCTCTCATGAATTTCAATAACTGATCATATGGCGGCAGGGCAACTCTGATTGGCTGAAATTTTATCCAGACTTTAAATTAAATTTATTTAAATTTATCAAAGTATCTCGGTTATCTGATATTTAAGAGAATTTATTTAAAGTTATACCTACTGTTTTAATGATTATAATTTTAAGTAAATTTTAAAAGAAGGACAACAACTTGTCTGTAATTATTAAGCTACAAAGAGTCTAGTATGAAGGTACCCTACTTAATTATGTAGTTAATTAAGTATTCAAAATCTAAATTTTGATAAGAATTCGAGTATCTATGTATATAGAAAGGTATAGATGTAAGTGTTGGCTGGTAATCATATTATTCAAACTTACTCTTAGACCTGTCTTAAAAGCTGTAATGAATTATTCAAATTCCAAAAAATTACGAACATAAAGGATTTAATTTTGAAAAGAAAAAAATTCATTTACGAGAGTAAAAAGTAAAGGTGTAAATATACATAACAAATATAAAAAATACCTATCAGTAGGTATCTATAAGTACCCCACATTAAAATAGAAAAATGATTAAATTAGCAGTGCTTATGTATGTATCTAGTAGAAGGCGGAGGAGCTGTAATTCCTCTAGTTTTTGTAATAGGCAAAAAATCGATTTGAACTTTCTCCAATAATATTTCTCAACAAAAAATAAATCAATTATATGGTAGTGACTAGTAAGCAGTTAGCTATTATATAACTAGTTTATTTAATCAAGTGGCTATGCCACTTGAATTATCATTTCTATAGATGAAGCAGTAAGTTATTCTATTCATTTTTATAAATTGATAAAATTTATTGAAAATAATTTCTCCTCACAGTTCAAAAAAATTATATAGGAAGAGCACCAACCGTATTATATTGGTGCTTTTTAATTTAGACTCCAATTAGTTAAAATAAATGTCTATTTTTTCAGTGTTGTGGTGTGTGACCTTTGACCCAATACGACATTGAATTAGCTTTGAAAAACTGGTTCATATGAAATGATACTTACTATGAGGTTGGTACAATTGATTCGTAAAATATGGTTGGTACATGGTCTACTGTCATCGGAAGTTGACCTGTGTCACATTTCTTAAAAGATTTTCCCTTGTCTTAAAATTGGGTACATTTGAATTTGAACGGATATTTGAATTCTTATCGTTTTACTTATAGTTTAAAGAGTATTTGGAAATAGAGAAAGAGATTCTTACATGAATGTAAGTGTAAATTCTTCGACAGTACGGACTACTAGCATTATAGGTACTATGTAGTATATAGTGTAGAAAAAAATTGAAGATAAAGTAGGCAGGCAGGTTTCTATAAATTCCAAAATCATACTAATAGTTATTACTTGGGATTGGGATATTATGAATTAATGGCCTCCATTTTTTCCCTTCTTCTTTCCCTGTGTTAATCTCAAGACTCGATGGGTCGTTAAATAGGTCATAAGAGTAATCTCATAAGGCACAATTACACTCTGGACTTGGACTACCCTGGTCTCAATTGAAATACGAGTACTACCTACATAATAACACTACTAACTAGTTTAGTATGTATCTACTAGTACTTGGATCCAATTACTCGCCACTACCATACTATTAGTAGGTACTTGTTTGTATCCAAGATGTAGTACAATTGAGTTGTCCAATTTTTTCATTTTTCGGGTCAGTCAGAAGAAAGATTGAGGGAATTAAAAATTGGGGGTTTTTTTGGGGTTCGACTTTGATTTATTCTGTCTTTTATGGAGCATGAAAAACTGAGGAGGAAAGGGCGGGATAGCGGGGTTTCTGGCTTTGGCTTTGTTGGTTGGCCTTCAAGTACCTTACTAGTACAGACCATGCATTTTAGGGTACCCTATCTTCCCCTGTGAATAAGCATACTGAAGGACTATATCCTTATATACTGCTACAATGCAAGGATATCCACTTTTAAGGACATTATTCATCGCAAATTTTATCAATTTAGTTCATTGTTTAAAAAACAAAAATATTTAAATCCATATAAGTAAGTTTCATTATAAAGTAGAATTATTGTCAATCAACGATCTTTGATAAAAATTAAAATATACGTTAAAATTTTTGAGTTTTAATTTAAAACTGCCCTTGTCTTATACAGTCGTAGGGTACTTGGGTATCTGTACTTTGATGAAATTTTCTTTGACTCTTTTGAATTCTACCTGCTGCTGCTTACTTGGCTGAACTTTTTGCATGAAACTATTATTTGAGAGTTTAAGTATATTAAATATATAATATTCTATAACATTATTAGAGTATATGCATGACATGGCTCTATTGAGAGACTTCAAAGTCCATATATAGTCTCTATAAATTTGGGTAGAATTTTGGATTTGGAGGATTGAGGTGGCGGCAAATGCACGTGTTTAGTTTGCGAATCACGGGCCCCTTTTTCTCCATACTTATTTCTTCTACTGCTCTCCTTTTTCTTCTTTTTTTGGGTGAAGCTTTTGCGAGTTTCGAAAACTTAAAAACTTGCCTTTTTCCCAGGGAAATCGTGCCCTGAATGGAGGAGAACATACCCTATTCTGTATACTAGAGAGATATGTAGGTGTCTTTTTTTGAGTTTTTTATATACTCTTTTTGGTCGCCCAGCCAGGCGAATCTCCATCACTTGATTCACTTACGGCTCTTCTCCAGAATATAAAAATATAAAAATAAAAAAAGTTGAGTCGAAGAAACGAACGAATGAGAGAAAGAGAGGTCTAGAAAAGAATTTGAAGAAAATGTCGACTTTCTCTCAAGATTTCCAAAATGTATACATTTATTCAGTCTTTTACTTTTTTTTTCTTATTCTCTGATTTAGATTCCATATACCTACCTATGTACATTTACTTCAGATTCTAATATCTACGAGTATGTGGTATACAGTGGGCCAAAGGCCAATTACATATAATCAACCAAAAGCTGTCTTTTTTTATCCTATTTCATTATTTTACAGAGGTTTTTCGTGCATATTAATCACTCTACAAAGTACATACATACCTACTTATGCAGGTACATATGTATATACTGTATTCTCAAGTCTGAAAAATGGAACAAAAATAGCCTAATAATATTTACCAGTGAGTGGTTTAGTGAAATGAGAAAAGACGAATATAATTCTAGTCAAGGTTGTTTTATTATAAGGCTTCTTTATAAGTATCAAAATATCTTAATAATCTCAAATATAAACATATATACAGATCCTATTATACTCATGCAATCACTATAAGTAGTACTTTCATTTCGAGATTTTACTTTATAATTAGATACTTATCTGTAGGAAAAAAAATTATCATTAAACAATGTAAATTTTATTTAAATTTTTGCTATTCACCGGTAAAAAAAATTCTCAAGTACCTAAGCCAATTTTAACTTTTCAAAATCAATAAATCAGTACAAAATTAACAGCTCTGATTTGAATATACAGCTGGTACTATAAGTGGTAAAAAATATCAAAAAAGCACTTGCTTTATTCAATGATTCAAGGATGATATAAATGTTTCTTGAAGGCTGTTCTATCATAGCCATAACTTGGCCTAACATAAGGGGTAAGATTAATAAGACTTTTTCTAGAATATTTTGCTATTATCTGTACATACTAATATTACTAATAATAAACTAGTAATATAGTACTAGGTAGGTACTAGTCAGAAGTTGTAGGTATGTACTACTAGGTAGGTAGTAGTATTTGAAAAACATGTTACCTCTTCTACTTTATTACTCGATTTTTCAGTTTTCAATTCAGGTCACTTTTTTTCTTTTCCATCTCATCTGTGTTGTTTTTTTTTGCTTTAGAGTATAGTTTAAAAAATCGGATCAAAGCAATAAGTAGTAGGCGTGTCAAAATGTTATAAAGTTCAAAGATACATGATATGTTCCAATATATAGAATCTTATTACTACCAATAGAGTATAATATGTATTACTAAAGAATATCAACAATAAATGGGTCAAATGCGCCAAAGACTTTTATTAGAGACTGTACCATAGTAGGTACTAACTATATGAAGTATACGAGTACAGTTACTAGCAGTAAATGATCAATGATCTGATCTGATGTGTCATTTCGTTAACAATAAAAAGTAATCAGATACTAGTTAGAGTCTACCTGTCTATATTAAGGACAAAAACACGACCGTAAAAGAGTCTAAACTCAATTCACTCCAATCACTTTAAATCATCATCACTTGATCTCACCACACAAATTACTATGGATTACATCAAATTATCTTATGACTTAATGAATCTAAATATCATAAATATTTAGAGAACTCGTCCATCAAAATCTTAAAATCAAATATTTATAAAACGACCTAGATACTCTTATACTACCTAACTTAGCTTAGTAATACATATTGACAAGCTAGTGTAGTATAGTAGAGAGTTTTTTTGAATATAATTTTCATTTTGGTATCCCTATTTGTTATAAATAAACTTACTACAAAGTAGTTGTACTTTTATCAAAAGAACAAAGTAACATTTCGAATACCCGCCCGTCATTTTATTAAATAAATAAATGTACAAAAAGCCAATCTCAATTTCAATCGAGATGGTCAAATAGTTATTGTATATATTGTACAATTGCCTCAAGGTTTTTAGGATTAAAAAGTTTCATCACAAGAAGAGAAGGAGGAGGCGGAAAAAGATTAGATATATTTCTCCAATTCAACTTGTAAGTTAACGATAAGTGTACTCATATACTTATAGATACTTGTACAAATATACTTACAATTACAATGTATCTATAATATATGTACTATTATGCTTATAATACATTTTAGGGATTCTCTTGAAGAATAAATCAAAACGGCGAAGTGAGTCAGTAAGCAAAATACATAAGTAAGCTTCATTTATTTTTCTTCAAAAAAACTTTTCCTCGATCTCTTTCAAAAAATGATGAAAAAAGAAGAAAGTTTGCGACTCGTCTCGCTTCTTCACCAAAAACTTTTTACTATTTTACAGATACTTTACTCATACATATCTATGTATTAGGTACTCATAGTATGAGTATTCATAGTATACAGTGTAAGATAGGTAGGGTACCTATACTTACATAAGTACTCATATACGTATCTGTACTATATATATTTCCATTGTTCATAGAGTTTAGTTTGAGTAGTATAAGTGCTTATTTCGGCAAACCTACCTTTGAAGTTGTTCAACCGGACACCTTTTTTTGATTACTGAAATCTCTTATATCAAAATATACATACTATGTATATAATAGATAGGTAGATAAGGATACCTACTGGTAGATAAGTACTAGTTATATGAGGAAAAGACAGGAGAGATCACCAAAAAACCAAAAAAGTTAAAGATTCTACCCTGATGATGAAATTCCCGGGAGCAAACAAACCTCCCCATTCCCCATATTTACCACGAGAGACTTGATTAACTTTTTCCTTCTCGGTTGAAATTTTTTTTTTTTCATTTCTTTCCCCAGTCAAACAACTACATTGAGAATGAGAATTATAGTTGGGAAAAACTCGAGTTTAATTTGGTATTCTAACTAAATAACCGATAGTACCTACTGGTTGTAGTACTAGTAGTAGTAGGTAAGAATTCGAAGATTCCTGTTACTTATTTTTAGCTTGATTCGTATTCTATGAGGTAATCGTACCCTTTCCACTATTTTTGTAAGTAAACTCCTTCACAAGTAAGGGCACATTTAAAAACAGAAGATTATCAAGATACAACAATGGGTATTTTAGTATTTAGCTAGTAAATCTGACAAGTGCTAACTACATCTACTGACACAGTACTATCTATATACAATTGTAAAAATTAATTTAAAAATTTTTGTATATCAATATTAAGGCTTTTTTTATAAAATTTATGAGATGATTGGTAAGTAAGGTAGGGTACTTATTTAATATTAAAAATTAATTTAAATTTTTTCGAAAAGCTAGTTATTTGTAAAATAAAGTACCAAAATATATGCATTAGCATTTAAATTTTTTTTAATTTGAGTTTTTCTTATAATCCTTTAGACATGTCTAATGGAGAAAATATAAGTGAAAGCAAATAATACTACTTTCACCTACATCTTCTGTATATGTACCTTTAAAAAATATTTTTTTTGTAGTATTCCTTTACTTGTAAGCCACATAAGTAGTCAACAACTCTCAAACTATCTGTAAAGTAGGGAAAGCAAGTCCCAGATGACATAATATAGTCGAAAGTGAATATCAGTATTAGTATTTGTTTGCCTTTATGAAGAACCAGGTGCTTTTATTCTGAAAATAAACTCTGTGAAAGAAAAGTATTATTTCCATATAAGAATTTCTTGTACATTCAGAACAGATAGTAGGTACTATGTACTATATATAATACTATAGTAGTATACTTATATAGTTGCAAGTATTAGTAGTACACTACTAGTAGTATAATGTAGGTTTGTATTTTAAGAAAAATCTCTCGCCTCTCTCAGCGTTCCAATTAATTCCCCTTCTATTGTTCTCAAATCTCAACTTTCTTCCCCCCCTTTAATTCCTACTCCTTCGTACACTTATTCTTATCCATATCCTTATTATTATTCTTATTGAGATTATAAATAGGTACTACTAATACTTGTAATACTACTACTGGTAATGCAATATACAGTAGTAGACACCTAATATATAGGGTATATACTTTAATTTTATACGTAGAGTACTTTTGGTAAACTTGTCTTGCTCGCTCATTCAGCCTTTAACTTGTACCCAGTAAGTAGTATTCCCATAGTCCCATTACATAACTAGATATTCTCAGAGACTTCTTTTATCTCACAAAATATAAATAAATCGTAATGCATAAGTACCATACTACTATTACTCTGATATGTACTAATCCTAAGAATATATTCAAAATTACACAATATTATCTCAATGAACAATGTTTATTTACTACCAAGTCTAACAATAAACATTCAAGTCTGAGGAGCTAATCATGATAATTTATATACATAATTGTAAGCTGATTTAAATAAACAAAGCCTTACATAAATGTTTATTTTTATGAGGTTATAATCAAAAAATGAATTATAGTCATCTTAAAACAGTTGAGAAAATTTTTATTAAAAAAATTAAATTTTTGTATAATACTCCGTATGAAGAAAACGTGCGGTTTCAACAGGAATGATAGGAGATGATAAGTATATATCAAAATTATGTAATTTGAGGATCGTTAAGATTACCTATATAAATATATCAATGGAAAAATGCACACTTGGAAAAGAATAATAAAAGAGTGTGTGTAAGTTGTAGGGCTTATTTAATGCTCGTGATTAAAATTTTAAAATCTGACATTATTGAATTTTATCTCATTAGTGTGTTTTTAAGTACCTACATACATCCTTAAGCTCTCATCTAGTTTATACTCTTTATTGAAAATTGGAGTCAAAAGCTAAGCTACTGATGTTCTTAAGATAAATAGGTATCTTATATCTCTCATATCTACCTATATTAGTGATACTAGTACTAGTAGTCTAGGTATTCGAGCCCTACCTATCAAATCTATTATAATTTTATCCTTTAGTTAGTCTGAGTTTGTATAGAATGTCTACTTACTATTATATGGATCATAGGGGAAAGAAAGAGTTTGTGAATTGAATAAGTTTTTGAGGAGAAAAGAATCTAGAAGTATAGGACCATAGTAAATAGTAGATATGTACTGGTACTGGTAAAAGAATAAGTGAAAGAACAAAAGACCAAAAATTTCTCTCTTTCTTTCATGAAAAACAATTTTTTTTCTTCTTTCAGTTCAGTTCAGAACTGAACTGGGTCTCTTTCTTTCTTTCTTTCTTTTTTACAATTTTTAAAGCAAATCTCATCTACTCCTAGTCCTTCTATAGAGTACTAGAGAGTACAGTAGTACCCTACCTTACTACTTTTGTTCT
>JAQIXA010000880.1:0-32645 GCA_034699045.1 Nanhermannia cf. coronata Gr-Ori-00579
GGATTTATGTAATAAAATAAGAACTTTTAAAACTAAACTAGGTATTTATATAAATTATCTTGTATTCTGCTGAGGGTATCCTAAATTTTTTAACGATATGTTACTTTTAAATCACCCTGTATAATTAATGATTATTATTTTGTAACTAAAGCAATTAAGGACTTTGAAATTTTTGGAATTTTGCCGACTGGTTTTTCAATTCATCGTTTCAATTGTTGAACTCATTACTATTACTTACATAACAATTTCCTTATTCTTAGATTCAGAAAAATTCAGAAATTAAATATAAAAAGAGCTTTGTGTGCACTCAAGTTTTACATTGGACTTTTAATTTTATGCACTATAGTAGGGTACTTTAATTTTAAGATTTAGAATTAAGACAGAAGCTTCCCATTCTTTCATAAATTTCAATTTTTTAAAAAATACAAGATATTTCTCTGTATTTTTTTGTAATTTTCTATTATTTAATGAGAAATGAAGGCAAACTGAAAATCTTTTTCGATATTTTTTTCTCCCTTGAAATTATTTCCGCCCACTTCACCATCATTTTTGCCTACAACTCCAAGCAAATGTCCATCGAGTTGGAAAAATGAATTTCTATCTAAGATTTTAAGAATTTCTAGCATGTATAAACCATATTGAAAATCTATAAAAAATATAAAAATCTTATCTACCTATATGTATACGTAGTAGTAAATATTAATGAGTATAAGATCTCGTAAGGAATCTCAAGTGTATTTAGATATGGAAGGCATTCTACTGGTAGTACTGTACTATCAGTAGGGTTTCAACTGTACTATAACTACTGCCTATTTACCTAGATAAGATAAGTACTTATACAAGCTATTTTAAAATCTCTTTGAAGTTCTGAATTTCAATTCAACGCAAAAAAATATAACTTTTTAGTATCACATCAGAACAAATCACAAATTACTATCTAGATCTATAATGTAGATCTAGATCTAGATCTAGTAGTACAAGAGTTTTTATTTGCATTTAAACAACATGTTTACAACAGATAAATATTTTAGAAAAAGTTTTTTTTAAATAAAGAGCCAAAAACTTTTCCTCATACCATCAACTGGAAATTAAATCAATTTATATTCTTTCAGTTTACTATTTACATAATATTATAGTAGGTACCTTATAGTAGCTAGTTATAGCTAGTAGTAGTAAAATTGTAATAAGTAGGGAAAAATTTATTTTATTTTTTAAATTATTGCATTTGCTTTCTGACTTCCTGTAAATATGCTGGAATTTTTGGCAATTTTTCCATAAGCATGTCTTATAGTAAGTAGCCCGGTTTAATATTAATGATAAATTTCAAATTTGAAAATTTCAAAGTAATTTTTATTCCCTATTTTGGCTCTGGAAATCAGGTTTAACCATTTTTATAGGTAGGTTTAAGTACCCTAGTTTTTAATTTTTCTACCTAAAATCTTGCTTTTGAATAAGTACACTTTCATTGTAAAATTTGAATTTTAGGAGCTTTTGATGATGGTATGATGGTTTGTACTTTTTTTCCAATTTGTTCATTGATACAATCCATTAAAATGTTCATACATAAAATGGATAAAAGGTTCAAGATCTCAAGATCTAGTGTAGTACTTTATCAGTATCATGTGGTAGAGAACAGAACGGAAGACAGTGACTGAATATTTGAGGACAAATAACAGCAAATAAATGGATTGTGTTTTGTTATACTTGTACTTTGTACCATACTATTTGTAACCCTATGTCTCAAATTCTCAAGTCCTCAAGTTGTACTAGTTTACTACACTCGATTCAAATCTTTCGATTCAAACTTCAGACATCACATTTTTTTGTTGTATAAAGGGGTTTCTATAAAAAAAATCTCATCCTGAGTCTGAAAAAATACGACATTTAAAAAGGGAAAGCAATCAAATGGAAACTCTGTCCTAATTTTACAATCCATTAAAAACCATTTTACAGAAAAACATCATTTTTTTGAAATATTTCCTAGTAAAAGCTTTTTTTATATAGAAAATTAAATATCTGTAAAAAATGAGAAAGAGTATGAAATTTTGTTCTTTAAGTAAAAACTAGATTATAAGCCCGAAATTAAAATTTCGGGAGATCTAGAGCTCGCGAATTCTAGGGAATGTTAAATTCGTCGGTTTTTTGACATATTTCAAAGTTGAAAAACCCGCCAAATTCAAAAAAGGCGAGTTTTTTTGGTTAATCGGCGGGTCGTTGAAGACTATGGTCATGATATTTATAATCCCCGGTGTCGAAAACCCCAGCTTAACCTAGCTATGCTATGCTTGCTGGTATGTACTCTGAGTACTGCATAAATTGGTGTTCTCTTCCCAGATGAACACCAATTCGTTCTTAGTAATTAGATTAATTTCGATCAAGTTGATATTTAGAGCTTAAAAATAGATCCAGGTTGTGTATTTTCCCCCTTCAAAATAGAAGATTTATATGCAGATACATAGTAGTAAAAGTGAAAGATAGTAAAGAAGAAAAAAACTCAAAAAGTAACAAATTGTTGTCGTAGTACATACTGGCTTGAGATAAGTAATAAAAAAGAATACAAAAAAGATTTGCAGAGACTCTTCTTGTTGTAAACACTTGTAAGTTTAGAGTTGAGTTTAGTTAGATGGATTTGTGTCATATGTTTTTCTCACAAGAGAGAAAGTTCACTTTTACCAGGCAGGCTGACTATGAGATTGAAATCGAGATTTATTTTTGTCCTACCTACCTACTTTTAGATAAATTGGAGAAACCCTTTTGAATATCTTAAATGTATCTCTTCCACACTCACGTACACAAAAATCGTAAATACCCTCTGTAACTTATACTAGTACATTATACTAGTACATTTTAAGCTCTCTCTAGAATGAATTGCATACTATTCCTAACCAACATAAAAGTTCAATTTTAGAATTAGAATTTGAATTTAGAATCAAAAATTTATAATCCTTAAATTTAATTCGTTATTTCATTTGAACAGATACAACGCAGAAAATGATACAAAATTCAGTTTTGATTTTGAAATCGAATATTTTGCAAAGGATTTGAAATATTTGGCAACTCTTGTTAGAATATATGAATTTTTTCAGTTGTTTAAAGGATCAAAATGTGTTCGAGTATTTTCTAAAATTGCAGTTTATGACATTTTTATGAAGTTCATTATTTATTTAGAAGATTTTGTTTCAAGTTTTGTTTTATTCCAAAATTTTATGGAAAATTTGGTTGGAAAGTTTTTGATAAATTATCAAAAACTTGAGTTTCTTCACCTTACATAATCTGAATGACCTTCATATAGTTCATTTGAATTTGAACTTGTTTACCTTACACGCTTCTTTGTCTTTGGAAATAAGTTTCTTTGTTTTGTTGTACTCAAATACTCAAATTTCAAAAACTCATTCGAGGAATTAATTCTGAAATGACAAGTTTTTAAACTTTGAAACTATATCTTGAATATCTTTATACATACATAGTAGTTATTTCTGGTTATGTATCGTTCATGCTTATTAATTAAAGGAATTAATAAGTTGAAATTTGTATTCAAAAAAGGAATTATTTATATACTCATAGTCTTACTATTAATAGTATAGTAAATATTTGTAGGATAATATATTATTTACATTAATGGGGTAATGTACCCACATAAAAGCGACATTTTATACCGGGTTAACTAATTTAAATGGACCTTTTGGGAATTTAATTCGCAAGCCTTAGTGTACAATTCCACTAATTAAAATATTTGTCCTCAGACTTGATATAATTTTGTACTATCTATTTCTTACTTTCAAGGAACTTTATAGGATTTGCCAAGACATAAAAATAAATTATACATTTGAAAGATCCTTTAAATAGCTTTTAGTAGAGAAACAAGACTTGAGGCTTATTTCATCTTATTCTGAGTTTTAACATTTTCCATTCTAAATCTAATTTGTAGAATAAGTATGACACATAAATTATTTAAAACAACCTTAATTTCAGTCATAAAATATGATTTTCTGTATTTTTTAGATTTCTAAGAAAATATCAGGAAATATAAAAGGAAATATTTGGCATAAAATACTGATACATTTAATAATAGCTCAAGTTCCTTTAAGTCCATATTTTTCAAATTTAATTGGATGGACAGAACTTTCTTTTTTGAATAAAATACACAACTTTTTTCAAGTTTTTTGTAAATTATGTATCTTCAAATATTAGTAAAGAGAATTATTATACCAAATACTTGTAGGTTTACTTGTAATAGATTTGCTGGTATATTTACGACTATAGTAGTATTGAAATATTAAATAAAAAAATATTGAAAACACAAGACTTTGTAATTTTTTTCTAAAAAATTGGCTTGGGGTGATTTGAATGTGCGTCATAGAGGAGTCGTAGGGTATTTTTAATATTTAAAAATTTTCAAAGACTTTTTAAGATACCTATTTACTTAATGTGTAATTTTATTTATGATTCAGTTTATAATAGCTACACTTTCAATGACTCGGCTCATACGGATCGGATTGAAGAAGAAATACTTCGAGTTAATTACGAAGATGGGAAATGGTCAAAGCCTTATTTCGATTGTGGTGGAGGTAAGTTTTTCAAAAACCGTCAAAATTCCTCTATTATGAGGCAATTTAAGCAATTCAGCCAAACTTTTCTCACTTTTTTGATGAATTATTCAAATTCTGTCTTGTAAATTATTAGAAAGAAGCTTTTTAAAAGTTTAGAATATCCAATAAGTTCCAGTTAGGCAAAATATTTCTATAAATTAAAAAAAAATGCATTTGGTATTTTTATTTTAAAACTTTATTATGACCTACCCTAACCTAAAAAGCATTAAAAATTTGAAAAACTTTCCAAATTCATAAAATTCAAGCATTTGAATATGTGGATAACCCTTGATAGAATTCAAGAAAGTTTATTGAAACTTTTATTTGTTAAAATTTAATTTTTAATTGCCAATTTATTTCCTTAGGATCAATCTGGATGATGACTTTCACCGTCCCATTTTTTGGATTCAAGAATAGTCACTATTATTTTAAGTAAGTTTGAAACTTTATATTTTTTTAAAGATTAATTATATTGAGTGATTTTAAATAAATTACTGATATAAGACTACATAGAATAGTGCTACTCTAGTACTAGTACGAGTATATCTTCATATGTATGCGGGATAATTGAAAAAAGTTTTATGAGGAAAAAATAATGAAAACTTTATTTTTGTCAGTTAGAAAGTTTATAAGAGGATTGAAAGGAAACACCTACTACCACTTAAAGCTTATAGAATTCAGATGAGGCCATAAATTTCCCAGTTTTAAATTAAATGTCACCAAAATTTTTTTGTTTTAAAATAAACTATCTTTCAACACACAAGAAGTTTATAAAATATTTATTACATTTTTGAACTTTAGAGTAGTATATACTGTATTCTACATAATAGAAAAACTTTTCTATATCAAATTGATCACAAACATACATACAAGTAAGTTTTAAAAATGAAATTCAAGCTAAATATTTAAAACTTTAAATATAACACCCATATATATCTAATGTTGTATTTGTATGTAATAATATTAATAGTAGCAAGTAAATGGATAGATAGTAATGGGATTTTGATAAGGTCATATTACGATAAGTATTTTTTATTAATATCGACCCACACAATACTTCAACACTTATAGATGTTAGTTTCAGTATTTAATGCTTATTTTAAGGACTTAAACCCACTTGAATAAGTAAGTACATTAAAAACTCAAAAAATTGAATTAAACCCTAAAAATATTATAAGAAAATTATCATCTAACCTAATCTAATAAAATATTGGCAACGATTTAAAGGCACCTCCCCTTTTTGACTCTTTTTTTACCCAAAATCGACTCTTTTTGACCCCTGTATAATTTTCATCCCAAATATTTTTTAATTTAAGCCCAAAATTGATCAAATTCCAGGGTTTGATTTAGACTAATAAGAGGGGAATTGAATTTTTGGAGTTATATTTAAAAAGTTTGATGGTTAAAAATCATACAGGGGTGAAAATGAATCGATTTGGGGTCAAAAAAGTCAAAAAAGAGGTTAGTTTAATCTTTCATAGACAGTTTTCTTATAAAAAAGTTTTATTTTCAAAAGATTTTTTCGAAATTCATCGTAAAAATGAAAGCTCTTTGTTTTTTTTCGAATTTCTAGAACTTTAAAGCCATTTAATTTTTTTAAGATTTAAGATAGAGATTGAATCTTACAATTAGTTATTGTAGTAGAAAATTCAATGATTTGTGATCATTTGACAAAATATATTTTTTTTAGTTATTTTATGGATATAAAATAAAATCTTGAGTTTTTAGAGTCAATTTAGATTTTAGATCTATTTTTAACTTTAAAGATAGTAGAATACTGTTATAATGGCCAATAATTTTCTCTGTTATTTGTGATAAGACTACTTTTTCTATAATAAATCACTTTCAAGTACATATTTAAATTTTTATGCTACTTTTTTGAACAAACTACTACTCGCAGGTACTTAAACTTCATAGATAGTAGGTAGGTACTTACAAGACAAGACAAGTAAAGGACTGGGACTGGACAAATACATAGGTAGTTATTTTACATGTTCAGTTGGCAAGAATTTATTTTCTAGTTTGGACAGATGGGTTGAAAATTTATTGATTAAAGTTTTATTTCAATTCTCCAGTAAAGTCTTGTCCTTTGTTCTAACTCACTTTTAGTACTTTGTGTAAAATACATCTGTATGTATTAGTAGGTATGATGTACTATTGAATGGTATCTACCATACTATCTGTATATATACTGTGTAATATGTATGTATTTTATTCAGATTGTCTAATCTATTTCCATGTCTTTGTCTGGTCTTTTTTTAGGGGAACCAGTGGGATAGATATAGATTTACGTCGAGTCGACATAGACCAATGCCCAAGTCCGGAAAATGCTACCGAATTGAATATCTTTCAAAATTCTGCAAAATGTAAAAAAGCCACAACAAAGGTTAGTTCTATGTTCTTGTAAAACTCATATCTAGAACTTTTATTAATTAATTTAAACATAAATATCAGGGCTAAAATCATTAAAATCTCTGAAAAGTCATTAAAATTCAACGGTTTTCTACAAAATTCTATTTCAAAAAGGCTTTAAAATGATACAATTTTGAAAAAAATCAACATTTTTGAGGCATTTTTAATAAAAATCTTAACTAATAGAATTTGAATCTGGTTTTTATTAACAGTAATTTGAGCCTTGTACTTAATAAAATTGCTAAAAAAGTATAACTACCTAGGTATATACTATGGGGTATATTGAAAAGGCCCTATAATCCTAAATGAAATAAACTTTTCTTTCACATGAAATGAAAAACTTTTGCTTTCTTTTGTGACTTGATTACCACTACCACTTCCTTCAAATTGGGTCCCAAAAAGATACTTAAATTTTTTAAAACAACTTTTAAAATGAAATAAAAAATTCAGCTAAATTAATGATCAAAAGAGAGGGAAATTTACTCTAGTGTAAAATACGGAAGAATACTCTAAAAAATAAATAGAAAAATTTACAACTTTTAATCTACACATTTTAAGAGGCTTTGTACAATTAGCTCCAGCCTTTTTGTAAATCTAGAAATTAATTAATTTTTGTATATTTTAGTGCGTTGCAATCCCAGGTCTTGGATTTCGACGTGGAAGGTAAGTCTAGATTTCATTTGTAATTTGATTTGAATTATAAGGCCAATTTGATAGGTAATTAAAATTTTGTAAATTTTATAAATTTTTAGTTACCATTGTGAATGTATTGATGGGTATTATTATCCAAATGTGACGTCAGATATCAAATTCTACAATGGGGTTGTACTCGAAGAGGAATATGAGAGAATGGCTATGGTCAGTTTCTGAATTTTGAAATAATAGGATTAGATTGTGGTCTTTCAAAAGGAGTATGAGGATTAGTTTTGACTTAATTTAAACTACATTAGTAAAATTATAATCTAGGCACTTAAGTACCTACATTTGTACTTAAGTAGAAATGATATTGATTTTGAGGCTTTAATTTCATGGCTTTTTTTAGGAAGAGGAGAATCTGTACAATTTAACTGGTTCTTTTGAATGCCTCAAGTGTGCTTTGGGTTGTGATACTTGTCTTGATGACAGACCCTGTATGGTAACTCTTAATTGGGTAAGCTAATAAAATTTTCAAAAATTTTAGGCTATTTACTGCCTTAATTTGACTAAAATCTAATCTTGAAAATATGAAATTTCTAGTTAAATTTTAAACAATCAATCTATAATTTTTACTAGCTATAAATTTTGTAAAAATTTCAAAATTTTGAGACTTAAATATTTTGTCTGATTTTTTTTAGTTTATGAGAACGGCAATACTCATACTTCAGTCGGCCATTATCGCCCTACTTCCAATTGTAGGAATTTTTACACTAAAATATTCTCATGTTAAGGTAAAATTATCCATTTTCAAATATTCTACATCTACCTACCAAAGGTATATTTTTTTAATTTATTGGATAAAATTTCTTATGAAAAAAGGTCGTTAAAGCTGCCAGCCCTCTCCTACTTCGATTCATCGTACTCGGAGCTTTTTTTATCTACTGCACAGTAAGTATCAAAATCGAAAAATATATATCCTATATAGAAATTAAGCCATAAGACAAAGAAAATCACATAAAAGCTCTGATAAATGATAAATCTGGGATTTTTTACACAAAGGGAACCGATCAATCGTAAAAATGAGAGATTATCCTTGTACATGATAAAAAGTTAACAAAAACGATCGTAAAATAGAAAAAAAAAGAAATCTTTTGTTTGGTACCTATATAAGATTTTTTGTTTTAGTCTATGAAATCAATCTCACGATGGAACAGACCTTCCTGTAAGAATCTTACCATAATGAGTAATGAGACATACAACAGTAGTAGTATTACTACTAGATAATGCAAAAAACATTTTATTAATAGAAAGCTCAATTCGCAATGTTATTTTTTAAAATATCTTATAGTTGGAAAAAAAACCTAAATATTTCAAAAAAAAATGTGAAAAAACTTCAATTTTAAAGGTCTAATCAATGGTCTAGGATTACAGAAAGAACTGTTCCCTTGTCAGACCAGGATCTTATAATAGAGAATAGTACTTATAACCTTACAATTATAGTCTTATCATTCGATAAAAATAAATAAAATTGCTTCTTGTCTTTGCCTCATTTTCTTCTACCAGCAGCAGAAGAAGTAGATAGGGAATATTACAGATTTTACAGATTAAATTCTGTCTACTGTCAACTTGCAATCTTCCAATTTGATTCTAATCATTTTGTTGTCGTGTTTTTTATAGGTGATAGTCTATAGAATCTCATAGGTCTAAAATACAGACAGTAAATATACCCTTGCTTGTAAAAGAAAATTCTGTTTGTCTATTTGAACTGTAAGACATTTATTTTTGTATTTTTTTTGGAGGGAAATGGGGATCATCAAAATAAACTATCCAGGAGTTTTTTCTCTCGAGGAAATGGGAAATCTTAATGCTAAAAGGATACAATTTACTATGTATTTATCTTTATATATAGGATCTAGTACATAGTGGATTTTGAGCGAAAGATCAAACAAACAAGGATTAAGATTATAGGATTTTATACAGCCTACATATTTACACAATCAATTTGGAGTTTTTTTCCTTAAATTTCATTTTCATGATTACTTAGCTCGTCATCAAAAACTGCGTGTACGCCTTATTGATCTAATTCTTTAATTAAAAATGTATAAATACATTTAAGACCAAGAAATAATTTTAAATTACGATTACGATACTAAATAGCATTATAAATTTATAAAAATCTATCAACTTAAGGATCAATTTTGCTATTTTGCAAATGATTAAATATCTCAAAGAGCTTACGATTGAGCTTAGAATAGTGCCTGGATTGCCATTAAGATTTCTAAGTTTGGACTTTATTATTGTCAAAATATGTAAAAAAGAATATTTTAAATTTTTTTGATTTTCTTCAAATATCTGAACTTTTTGTCGAGTCTTTTATGAGATTTTTGCAATATAAGAGCTTTCGAAAGAGTTCTAAAAAATTTAACTGGTTTTTTTTAAATTTCAGACTCTGGTAATGTATCCTAGTCCTTCGGTAATTACCTGTACAATCCGAGTTTGGTTGCGAGAAATTGGATTTTCCCTCGCTTATGGTGCTCTAATGCTTAAAACTTGGAGGTAATTCTTATATTCTAATATTATCACAGTCTACAGTAGTGGTATAATGCCCAAAATATCTAATTTTGAGTTTAAATGAAAATCTTATTGATCTTCATTCCATTCATGGTTATATTATTATGAATTTCAAGTACCTACTTACTTACTACTATTACTATATAATACCTACTAGTTGTATAAAATTATGCGAAATTCTTCCAAGAATATTTTGAATGCATGACACATTACTACTCGTAGTTGAGGCTGGAGAAAGATAAATTAAATATGTCAAGCTCTTCACATAAGTCCTTGTGATTTATGTGGGGAAATAAAATACTTATTATAATTGTGTATGATTTACTATTTGTACTACAGTAGGACAAGAATAGATCAAATTGTCATGAATTCATTATAATTTTTTACTCTCAAATTTTTTACTATATTCTCAGAATTTCAGTCATATTTCGTGTTCGAAGTGCCAAAGCTGTAATTATAACTGATCTTGACCTAATGAAGAGGTTGGGGATTATTGTGGCCATTTTTACCGCCCTTCTTGTCATAAGGACTCTGGTTGCTCCACCCTTTGCCAAAATTAGCTATACTTCGGATAATTTGAAAGCCTGGATTTGTGTAAGTGAATATTATCCTATAATTTTTAGCAAAATAATTATAATACATTATTCAGTTTGATTGCTAGAAAGAATCATGTTTAATTTTCAAATACTCGGTTTCTTTGTAGATGACCGACTGGTGGGACCATTCCTTCACAATAAGTAAGTTTAATTAATCAAAAATTTTCCTAAATATAAATATCTAGAGCTTAACATCTGCTTGCTTATCTACTATCATACAAATATATTTTACTTTGGTACATAACAAAGTGAAGTGGACTTTAGATAAACACATTTTAATTTTTATTAAATTTTCTTGCTTGAAAAATGTAAAAATTCTAAGTAGGCGGTATTATATAGGTAGTAATTATTTTACGGTATTCAAGATTTAAAGTTATAATAAGTCACTGATATTTTTGATGTTTTGGCAG
Organism: Nanhermannia cf. coronata Gr-Ori-00579; assembly: GCA_034699045.1. Lineage (NCBI taxonomy): Eukaryota > Metazoa > Arthropoda > Arachnida > Sarcoptiformes > Nanhermanniidae > Nanhermannia > Nanhermannia cf. coronata Gr-Ori-00579. The sequence continues at coordinate 11,215 of JAQIXA010000880.1, forward strand.
TTTTTTATTAAAATTTTGAATCAAAACTCCACATTTCACTCAAAAAAATCAAGCAAAAAATGAGCAAAAAAACTTGAGTTAATTGCAAAAAATTTTAAATATCAAGACTCTAGACAAACTTGACTTGTTTCTATTAACATTTGATCTTATTACCTACATATGTACGAGTATTCTGAAAATATTCTTTTGATCTTCATTTTAAAGTGACTGCGATTAGTTAATTTGAAGAATCTTGACATTTCATTATTGTATAAAGTGTAGGTGGGTTTTTCTTTGAAATCAGTTGGAGTAGGTAGACAAAATGTAACAAGTTTAACAATTTAAAATAAAATGAAATTTAACAAGCTCTTATTCAATGTGAGTTTCGTGCAAATTGAATGTTTTTTGTGTAAAATAGGTCAGTTTTCATTACCGGGAAATGTGTGATGTTTTTTAGGTCAATCTTTTCTTCCTTAAGGATTAAATTTCTTAATATTTCACAACTTCACGTCATGCCAAGTGTACCTATGTACAAGTAGCACGTCATTTGATGAATCTCTTTTCAGTTCATCTTATTTTTTTATATCTTTTTCTAGAGAGAAAGCTCAAATTTTATACTTTTTTCCTTTTACTGATAGAAGCTTTGACCGTAATCCAAATTAGTAGGACTATGTTTTTTCTAAGTATTTCATAGAATAAAAAAAATGTAAGTCAAAGTAGAAAGGTAGGTACTAGACCGTACTACATATAAGGTAAGGTACTGAACTGCTAGCTAAATATACCTTACTTAATGTATGAGCAAGGTCGTGAAGTCAGAGTTTTAAGTTTGGAGGATTAAGGGGATTGGCGGTCTAAAGGCAAAAGCCGATTTATTCTCATCTCTTTTTTTTCTTTTCTTTTTAAAAGTAAAGGATCTGATAAAAAAACATATAAAGTCTCTTTACTTACTTCGATCTTTGTGAACAACTAACTTCATTTTTAAAAGACACATTCGATTTAAGTACCCATATAAAATTGTCAAAAACAAATTTATCAAAAATATCCCCAAATTTCTATCCAAAACATTCATTTTATTATCATAAACTCACTTGAAACTATTGAAAATAAATTTTATTTCAATCAAATCAAATTAGATAGTAAATTTTAATTTCAATTCATTTTGAATCAATTATAAAAATATTTATATAAAATGGACAAAAATGGACAAAATTTCAAATGGCTTTCAATGGCTTTTGATTTTAGGACTTTTTGTTGTTTAATCTAACGCTTTTTTAGATCATATTTCGTGACTAAACTTATTCTAGGAGTCTAGGACTATCTAAATCTAAAATTACAAAAAGCTGAGCAATAGTATGTGTACTTAAAAATTGTAAAAATAACCGATTTACTTATAAAAACAGTGAACATAGACATAATATCAGTGTAGATAGGTATTTCGTTCTGTTGCTTTGAACATGAGTCTTATTTTAAGCCTTTACAGTTGACCCAGAAGGGACAAAATCTAAGAAAAAAACTTTTCTTTCAATACTCCGTAGAGTCGAATTTACCTACTTTGTACTATAGGGTCGTGCCTATATTGTATAACGTATCTTACCTATATGTAAATTTAATCATTTTACAAGTCTTTCTAATCTTTTTGAAAAACTTTTCAAACATTGAAAATTGTAAATCTTGCAATACCTTAAGAATTAGAGCTAAAGTACCTACCTACTTTAGATTTAAAATAGAAATTTCTACAAGATTCTTATTAATCTTTCAAATATGCATTTTAATTAGTAACATGTTTGCCCACAATATTAATAATATAATAAGTAGCGTGTTTTGTATCAGGTTTTGCAATTTAATCTGAGAATAAATTTTAGAAAAAAAACTCGTACATAGTTTGTACTGGGAGCCAGTAGAACTAGTGCTTGATTAATACTTAATTATATGGTGCTTATAACATACATATCATTATATACTATGTGTATACAAAATTTGCTTTGATCTAGAAAACTAATTTTTTTTCTATAAAAAATTACAGTGGAGCTTTCATTCCTTGTTTGGGGGATTCGACTGTGTATTGTGGTACGAAGAGCCCCCAATGAATTCAATGAGTCAAAATTCATTTCTCTGGCCATTTACAATGAATTTTTGCTATCTCTATTTCTCAACATATCCATGTAAGTATATCAGTAGTATAAGTATAATCTATATTTATTATAGAAAAAGATAAAACAATTTTTTCCAGATTTATTTTTAATTTCAAACACCATCAGTGGTAAAGAGTGAATGAATAGCTAGGGAAATATTAATCTACAAACCTTAAATAGAAGCCATATTATACTGATATACTAGAAGAATGACTTATTGATTTAAAGAGGCCCATACCTGCATTGAATTTGGGTATTAAGGTCAACAGTATCTTTCAATTCAATGAAAATTTCTTTATTTAGAAATTTTCCAATTGAACGGACTTATTCAAAATCCAGTAGTTTAGAAGCTCTTGCTCAAAATATCAAAAAGTCTTGATCTGAAATCCTACTTTTTCAGAGCAGATTCATTAAAAAGTTATTTTCAAATTCATTCTTAGGTAACTAGTATAACAGTATACAGATATAAAGAACTCAAAGCAATCATAAATCGTTCATTATACAGATTTCTAAAACACTATAAAAAAGAGATCGTAATAGAGAAAGTACACGGTAGATAATATGCAAATCAATTATAAGAAAATTTCTTAAAATTTTTAAATATTTTTTAATTAGGTTATTCCTGGCGAATCCAGCCAATCCGGATCTACTATACATTATATTTTTCTGCCATGTTCAATGTAAGTTTTAAGTATGCTCAGCTCTGAAAAATTTGGTTCTTTTAGAGATGAGATAGTCCTAAATGAAATGACCATTTTAAAGCAGGATTTGGTTTAAATTCATGAATTTTTAATTTTTTCTAGTAACAATGACACTTCTACTCTGTCTCATATTTGGAAGCAAGGCAAGTGCATTTATTTTTTAAGCTTATGTTGCACTATTTAAATGTATAAATGCGGATATAAAACGAAATGCCAGTTTTTTTTTGTATTTTTGTAAAAATAAATTCTCTTCATTTCCTGGCACTTTGAGAGCATCCTTTTAACTAGAACATAAAAATATATATTTTTTCTACTTTGAGTGCTTTTTAAGCTTGAGAAGCCTTATAATTCCAAGTAGGGTACATACATATTTGTACAAACGTTACAAATCACAAAAGAAAAATAGAACCGGAAGAAAACAATATGATTTATTTTTGCACAAAAAAGAACACGTTTTCTAATACAAATAATACTTTCCGTAATATGACTTTGATAGATTTTTTCAGCCTTAAAATCAACAACTTTAATCGAACTTGAAGTCTATATTTTTTAATTTTTAATCCTCAATATTATGATAAAAATAGATTAGATAAATCAGAATGGAACTAGGTACATAGTACATACACCCAAGTTTAATTTTATTAGTACCCTATCTATATTTATGAGCCAAGAACTTGGATCCGATCCTTAAATAGTATATCAAAAATTGTTGAATTTCTTGTATAAAATTGGATAAAAATCAAAAATTTGATTGCAATTGACAATCGTGCATATGGGATTCAATTCTCTGGGTTTTGGCTCATAAATTTGAAAAAATTGGAATTTCCTTCTAGCAAGAGTTTTTTTCCTACTTATAAATTTACGAGTCTATTTATTTGAGTTATGCTCGTATTATTTTTTCTTATTTCAATTTTTGGCGTTTAAAGGGTGTCTCGAAATTACCTGCAAAGTAATACGTACATTTTGCTAAATTTTTGACAAAATTGAGATATTTTTTTCTTTATACCTATAGGTATACCTATTTAATGTAAATTATCAAAAAAATCTTATTTCTCTTCACTACTACATTTAATTCCTAAAAAAATGTGGGTGATCAGGGACAATAACTCCAAAACGGTTGCTCTGATCTACTCTAAATTTTCCATACACATTTGTATCCCGACTCTTTAGGCTAAGTTCGTTGGGCATAATGATCCGAATAATATAACACCTCCTGATCCTGACGGCCATTTTTTTAAAATAAATTGTATTATATAATTTGAATTTGAAATAGGTATTTTGTAATAGGTATTTTTATGGAAACAAAAAAATTATTTTGACTTTCTTCAGATTTTGAATTTGAATTCCTTTTCATTTTAAATTTAAATTTTGATTTTGAAATTGATCCACTGCTTCTGAACCAATTTTTGAACTGACACCATAATTAAATATGCCGAAATTGAAACAACAGAGTCAAAATCAAATTTACAAACAAAAGAAAAGGAAAAGGAAATTTCCTTCTGCTGAATCTTCGATCTCTAAGATCAAAATCTCCTATCAAAGGTCTCATTTGACCAAAATTCGATTTCAATAGATCATATTTATTGAGAAAACGTATGAAATCAATCCGCTAAAGAAATTATTTTCGCCCTAATCACGGACAGCAAGCTTGCGTTAGCAAGCTTGTTTTGTTTGAAATCGTTCATAAATTAACCTTAAAACGGTACATGATATTGAAATTAAATACTTCTGGGCCTTTGACTTTAACCATGTAAAATCTCGTAAAAAGCCCATTTGAAACCGAGATATCCTTTAGTTTATTTTCCAATCAATAATAATGAATAATCAATTTTTGGAGATTTTCATAAAAATAGATTTTTAATGATATTTCGGTTAAAAATTGCCAATACATATTTTTCAAAAAAAGCTCTAATACCTGTATTTTTTGATAGAAACTTAAAATTTTCAAGTAAATTAAGTAGATAGTTAATTAAAAATAAATTAAGGTTAGCTTGTATGGGAAATTTTAAAAAATCTCAAACAAATTATAATTAAAAAAGAATAACAAATATTTTAACCTTTTTCAACGATTTGAGGATATTGTAGATTCTAGATATAATTTTGAGCCACCCTGTATAAATGATATGAAATTCTCGGATTAAAAATGAAACTATTTTGGCTGAAAAAACATTCTACTATCTACTTATATATGTATTAGGATAAAATGGAACATCAGTAGTTGTACTAATACAGTATTATCAGTTCAACTACTGTATTACCGAGTTGATTTAAGATATTTTATGTTTTAAAAGAAAGCTCAAAATTGCCTTTAGCAAGGGCAGGTATAATAAGACTCGTATTTTTTGAAATAGATAAATTATATAGCTACTTGGAAAAATGAGTATGAAAAGTTTTTACTTATTTCCTATGATGCTTATAGGTAGTTAAAGGGTAATAGACCTTAGCTAGAATAATGTTATTCTGTCATACACTACCTAGTATGTAGGTACTTTATACATAATAACATGTACATATACTTACATAATATTTAAAATTTATGCATTTTTTTGTAATTTCACAGGCATATATGGTGTTTAGAGGTAAAGGGGCGACTGAAGGTAACGACGATGCACTTGGTAGTCGAATGCCCAACTCAAAGTTCCTCAATAAAAGTTCTTCAACTGCTAAAAGTCAAATGAAGTAAATGTTCAACATATTTTCTTCGTTTTTTTGAGTAATTTTTCAGGTTTTTTTTTACAATTTTTTTGTATTTTTTTTAGTTCAAATGCAACTATTGTAGGACAAACTGGTGGAAATTCTGGTGGGTTTTACACTTTAAATATTTCTGGTCGAGGAGATCCACTTCAAGGCATTGATGGGGTAAGTTATAAGTTATAGGGCACAAGTTTTTGAATTATAAAAAATAGGTCAAAAGATAAGAAAAAGCTCGAAAAAGTTTAAAATTACTATGTAATGGGTATAATATAAAATATGAGTAAATTTCTTTAAAAGAACTTTCAAAACCTGATTGAAATTTTTATAAAAACTCTTAAAAATCCATTTCAAATTCTCAATAGTTTTTGTTAGCTATCTATCTAGTATCCAATATTTTCGAGTTATATATTAAAAGGCGTTAAAAGTGGGTTTATAGGTAGTTTGAAGAGTTAATGCGTTTTTAATGAAAGTTCTAATAAGTAGCTGCTGTACTATTTACAAAGTCATTAACATAGGTACTTACCTAATATTAGTAGATTAATGCATTCTATCGTATTTTGAGGTTAAATTTAGAAATATTTAAGAGATCTGAAAACTGTATTAGAAAATATGTATCTATTGAATTTAGAATGATAGATTTGAAAGATGCAAAAATGCGAGCTAATAAAATTACATCAAAGGCAAAAGTTTTTTTGACTTTGAGTGACTTAACCTCAAGATATATTTTACCTTCAAAAATACAAGATATTAAGCCCATTTAAATCCTCAACACGAGTAGTAAGTATTTTGGCAAAATGTTGAGAGATAAAGTTTTAGGCACCTAAGAAAAAAAATTTAAAATTCACTTTTGAAATTTCCCCTTTAGCCTGAAGAATTTCAAACTTTGGTGGCTCAACTGAAAGAATTGAAAGAGAGATACCTGAGGGCTGGCAATCGATCTCAATTTGAAGCTTTTCAGAAGGCAGCTGAGAAGATTTTTATCTTTGAATCATCACCACCATCAGATACACCTGGTAGTAAAGGGGATAAGGATAAAAGAGCCAAGTCCAGTAATAATCATGCTCAACATTCAATTACATTTAGTACCCCCCTAGCACCACCCATAGAGAATGAAAGTGAAATTGAAAGTGCCCAAAATGGCGGAAAAAATGAGATTGAGGAAAGTACAGTTGATGATGGAGAAATACCATCAACTTCATCTGCAGATTGTGATAAAGAAACTGCTGATAAAGATAAGGATAAAGATAAAAAAAATAAAAATGAAAAAAGTACTGGAGAAAGTGGTGAAAGTACTAATGATGGGGAAAAGAAAGACAAGGATAAGGACAAGGATAAGGATGGGGACAAAAAGAAACTTACGCTGGATTTTAACGATAAGTTTCGATTTACTGAGGAAATTACTGTCTAAAGAATTATTTAATTAAAATTATAAATGAAACAAATATATTTTATCCAAAAATATGCAAATATTATATTCAATTATGCCAATAAATCAATTTTTAAAGAAAAATACTGATTTATAACAAAACGCATTTACGAAACAGAATTTAGAGAAAATTTAAGAAATTCTCTTTAAGAAATGCGAGCATTTTAGATTAGTTATTCATTTATGAATGTAGTTTTCAATTCCATTTCAAATTTCAGGTCAAAGAACTTGTTGATCATTTACTTTATAACTAGAGCATCATTGAAAATGCGTATTTTGAGTTTTATTTTTGTGACATTTATAAGGTACAAAACAAATATTCTAAGGTTTAGTTATAAAATATTTTTGTAGAAACAAATAGAGCTTTTCTTTCTCCTGCTTTCACTTTTAGCTTCGGGTGGCAATTTACTATATAGTATTAGAATAAGTAGTTTGTGTCCCATGATGTATCTAAAGGGCATTTTACTGGAAAAAAACGACCTTATCAAATGATCCTGACTTCTACATACACTATGTAAGTACTATGTACATACTACTTACTTCATATGTATAAAATAGATTATTATATGACCCGAGCCATTAAAATGATACAGTGAATGAAAAGACCATTAAATTTTTCAACCAGATAACGCTCTACTCTACTTTGTACAGCTAATATCAGTAGTAAAAGCTTATGGAAAAATTTCTAGAATTTTTATTTATTTTGAGTCTATGAGCAATTCAAAATCTGGCTCGAAATCATACAATAAGTTCTAAAATTTTTAAGAACTTGCAATATTTTGAATAAAAAAGCTAAAAATATTTACTAGTAAAATACCACTAAAATTATGTACCTACATTTGTATTGTACAAGGGAATAAAAAGTAAAGTTTTTTGGTTAATAAAAACAAAAAAATAAGGGATTTTGAAGAGTTGAAGAGATAAAAGCTTTTTCCAGACCCTTGGTTCAACGCCATAATATAATGCAAATTCACATATTTTACATACTTATGTATTTGTTCTTATCTTTACAAAAAAAATTTATAAAGTTGTACTCGAGTATTATGTTTATAATGTATTCAAAAGAGAACTTGAGACTCAAGACCTTTATAATCTTGAAAAATTTATTTTAAATAAAAATTCAGCATAAGTGTGCAAAATTTAATAAAAGATAAATAGCCCTACAGACTTTTCCCAATTTCTCAAAAAAATTTTCAAAAGGCTAATCCTTTTTCATTTTCTGGTATAAAAATATAAAATAATATCGTTATGATTATGTGTGTAAAAGTAACACTATTATATGTTCCAACTATAAAAACAAAAGAATAATGAAATGATTTAATTAAGTTTTCGATATGTTTATGTGAGGTTTTCTGACTTACCTCTATAAAGCCCACCTGGAGTTTGAATTTTTTTAATCAAAATTTTTTTACAACTGTACTTTAGTAGTAGCGATTTTTCAATCCTTCAAGTATATTCGTATTCTTATTAGGGTTAAAATTTAGCAATCACCAAATGTAAAAGTACCTAATAGTAGTTACTCTATTATGCTGATAAATATTAAGTATAACTTTTTGCCCCATACAATTCTAGATATTAATTTTTTCCACCTTTGCTTTGTAAGCATTTTTTTACTATAAAATTGTTGCACGAACCTTATGGTTAGTGCGTTTTTTTATGAATAGGAAAAGTTTTGAATTTTTTTGAAAAAGAATTTGAATCACCCTGAAATATAAAAAATTGTAGGGCTGAATTCTAGTGAATCAATTTGCAAAATTATTAAGCAGAGACTTAGTCAAGTTGAATAATATTTTTGAGGAAAATTCGTACTATACTACTCATATACAAGCCTACACTTACATAAATAAGTACAAAATTTCCAAAAAAAAATGTTTGCTGGACATCAAAAATTGGAAATTTTAAACTTCTATACCAATCCATACAGAACACCGGATTACCTAGAATCTATACAAAAATACAATATCGAATTTTTTTGATTTATTTTCTAGGCTTTAAAAATGCGAGCTCAAATTTCCAATAACTTGTAAGTATGTAATATTTTAGATATTTGCAAAAGTTTTAAATTTTTTCCAATTTTGTTAATATTAGGTACTTCTACTTGGGCCTACTCTGATCTGGAATTTACTTGTAGGAACCTACTTACATTTATTTACACTTGCGAATTTACGATTTAGGGTAGGGTAAGGTAAAAGGGTACTGGGTACCATTCAAAGCTTTTATGTATCTACTACAGTATATTGGTATTCAGGTAGGGTACCTACTAGATTTAATATAAGTCCTAATATTGAAAATAAACAAATATTTAACAATATACTGGAAATTCACCTTGGGGTGAAATTTTTTAAGACTTATATAGGTAGGTTAAAAAGTAAATCAATTCTTAATACTGAGAAAATCTTTTATTAAAAATTAACTTGCCCTTTGGCTTTCTCTGTACTGTATGTGTTGGAACGCATTATCAGAAATTGCTAATATGAAGAGTCATAGGAGACTCTTAACTCGTAGTAAATACTCATAAAAAGATACAATACTAATTTATATAGATAATTCAATTTCAAATTCAGTAAGTACAGATTATGAATCTGAAAAATTTACGCCTGTCAAAATTTTAATATTTTGTGGTTTTAATATTTGAATTTGAGTAATTTGAATATTTTTTTTAGTAGGGTACACTTGTGCTTACTACTAAAGGTTCTTAGATAAATACGAATATATACAATTAAACACATTCTTGAAGATAATTAGATTAGAATTGCCTATAATAAACTGTAGATACATCTCAAAGGATTAGTAGACTTTAATAAATTTTATTTTTTTGCAAATTTTTATTATATTGATAGTCCGATCTCGTTATTATTTGCTCTACGAGTACCCTATTATTGATTTGATAAATCTGAAATTGCACAATAGAATTTGAAATTGGAAAAGAGAATTTTTGAGTTAGATACCTTTATACATAATAATTTGGCAAATATGAATCCATTGAATTTTGAAGTGGGCACTTTAAACCAGATTTTGAAAAAAATTCTATTCTTCAAACTGTATTATATTTTTTTACATGGTTTAAAGGTAGGGTATATCAAAGTGCAAATAAGGTATTCTAGATTATAATACTTTTCAAGCTGAAGGTATAGATTCAATTTGAAAACTCTTATGGGTGACTTGAAATACATAAACTTGAAAGTAAAAAAGAAATATTTTTTTACCAAAAACCCTTTATATTGTTAGTCCTTTTTGGTTGTTTATATCCGGATTTTGGAAAAATAAATATGGATTTGGTTTGATTTTTTTTGAAATACCTACTCCAAACTCCTAACTCATATTTGCTCTTTCTTAGGTAATACCTTATACTAATACTAATACGACATGTCATCAGAAAAATGTACAAAAAATATTGAAAACCCACTCGTGCATTCACATTTCACATCCGCAAATCACATTTCGTTACAATATTTTGTGATGGATTTACCATGTACTACTATTGGTACAATACTAGTACTATACCTTATAAATATTCTAGGTGTAAACTTATGAAATACTACTATTATTGATCTATTTTTAAAATATAAAACAAGAAACTAAAAAACTACAAAGTATCCAGTATATAATCTGAGATTCTGAGATTAGCTTTTAAAACACATACCTATATTTATTTATACAAAATCAAATAGGTTATAAATAATTGTACATAGGTATTAGTAAAATATTTTAAAAATAATTAAAGTTCATCAGTTTTCTGCTGAGGAGCAGAAACAACTTTGTAGAATCCCTCAGTACGCTAATTGATTAAAAAAAATTAGAAAATTTAAAGTTTTGAATTTTTGCTATTTTTTAAGACACTAAAAAATTTTACCTTGAAAATAGGCTCAAGAAATTGACGAATGTAGGGTTCACCAAATTTATCAACTCGTCCAAATAACCATCCATTAATCCATTTGGCACCAATTGAGAAAAGTGCTTGATCCACTCCCTCCTTTCCATTGACCTTTAGATTGGGGAAGTCCTTCACGAAGATGTCTGAAAACTTGTAGAAGATTTGAAGTTTTTCAATACCAGGGTAAGATCTTTGTCCTTCGGGAAAAGTGGCCGAAAAAGTCATCTTTAATTTGACAACCTAGAAATTATGAATAGTGGCAGGTTATTAACATTTCCATTTTACAAAGCAAAATTACAAGTATACCTTAATTAACGGCCAATGGCCCATGCACCTAAAGTCTAAATTCTGACCCATGCTATCAAATGGTAATTTTTATCAAAATTTATCAAAAGAATATAGAAAAGTGTAACATGTGTCTACGGATATATGTAATTGAAAAAGTTTCAAATCTCTACTCGTACGTGGAGTACTTAAATAGATTTCTTCGTTCTACGTCCACCCGAAAAGGCCATTTGATAACATGTGTCAGAATTTAGACTTAGGTGCATGGGACCTTAAGCTTTGAAAACGAAATTTGGGTATCAATTTTGCAAATAACTAGGTACTTAATTACAAGAAAATTGATACCAAAATCTCGTTTTTCAAAACTGATATAACTGGAAACATTATGAATTATACTAATTTAATTAAGTTTTTGTTGATTACCTTAAAACTGCACCTTCCAGATCCGTCATAGTTCCCAAATGCAGTTGTCCCTCGGGTAATTCTACACAAACCTTTAGAAAATATAAAAATTTAGAACTTGAATGCTTTGAATAGCTTTTGCTTACCATCAATAATTATGCTTCTCTCATGCAATAAATCGATGACAATTGTTGAAGTATTTGGTTGAATTTGAATTCTAATTACTTGCATATGCCCAATTGCTGACTCTACTTTGACTTCTCTAAAATAATTTAAATATTATGCAAATTATGTATAGTTTAAATCAAGTAAGTATTAGTGTACTTTATAGCAATGTCCAAGTCAAACATGTCATCCTTGTGTACAAGATCACCACCAGGAAATGGTCCTTTGCCATCCATGTCAACCAAATAATCCTCAAGTTCTTCCTTCACTTTCTCCTCCATCTTTTTTCGAGCTTCATAAACTTCAGGTGATTCACCATAATCAGGTTCTGAGGCTGGCTCAGGCTCAACATGTCCAAGTAAGTCATCAGTGCCTGTAATAAAAATTAGAAAATAATTAAAATTGGGTAGTCAAGTTATAAATCAAGATCCAAAAGTAAAATTTTAGCTAAACTTACTGTAAAAACAGGCTACTAAAGACAGATTAAACACCAAAATAGGAATTAAATAATTGACGAAATTGCTCATGATGACAATCAAAAGACTTTTTAAATCTAACTTCTCTGAAGTAAAAAATTGACGAAAAATCTCGAAAAATATTTTGTCCAAGATTAATTAAAGATTAGGTAATACATATAAAGAGTTTCCATAGATCTTGATTTTGCCAAGTTTTACAGAATAAAAGTAAATCACTAATTTTATATAGAAATGTTGCTATAATAACTTACCTACGAGTATACTAGAAATAATACTAAAAAAAGCTTTTATCAAAAATTAGATATTTTTAGACTATTTATTAGAAAGCACAAAAAGTTGAATAAAAAGGACAAAATGTTGTAATCTAATGCAAAAATTAATGAAAATAAATGCTAATTAAGTTTTCTAATGACAAATCCTCGTATTTTTGACTTAAAAGCTGCTAGTATTTCTCTACAAAACTAATTTTGATAATACTTGCAAAGTTATAAGCTATAGAGCTGAAATAAAGATGCCAACTTTCATAAAAATATAAATATTTATAGCTAAACTTTTTGCCTAAAACTTTTGTTTAAAACTATCTTCTAAACAAACAAAGCTAAGAGATATTTTTTTTTCGAGTTTCAAATTCAAATGACTTTTTGATATAAATTTGTTCTACGGATCTACTAGTATTTCACCAATTTCCTTTGATGAGAATTTAAAAATTGATACTCGAATTGTTTCTAAACTATAATTTCCATCTACCTATTTGAAAACACTACCAGAAACTACCAGAAACAAATATTTAGATTTGTAGAACTTTTGTTTAGTAGTATACAGAATATAAGGTTGTAAAAATTTGAAATCTTTTGGAAAATGTTCATTTCTGTAATCGTCAAGCGTTAATTATTCTAATTTTATTTGTTAAGTACCCTACTTACTTAAATCATTTATAGGTATTATTATTAGTAGTAGTGTTAAACCAAAGGAAATTTTTTGTAATTTCATTCTTGAAAAAACTTTCTCGGGCATTTTTTAGTACTCGTATGTAGTTAGGAACTAATATAATTTATTTTGTACTCAAGATAGCTCAAGATCTGTGCTGATAATTGCATCTACAACTTCTCTTCTATGTATGGTATGTATATACTAGCATCTGTCAGTCTATTTGAAATTAAAAACAAACTAGATATTTCTGACGAACTACGAGTAGTATCCATATGGACTCTATATGTAGTATCTACTCGTAGAACCAAATTTCGATTCAAAAATTTCTGGTCTCATTTTATCTCCAAGAACCCTACTTATCTAGTTCAAGTGAATTACAAATTGGTAAAAAAGAAAATATATTATTCTAAACATGTGTGTGTAATATTCTGTGAATGTGAACTTGAGTTGGAATGAAACATGACATGACATTAAAAAAGGGGACAATATCTCAGACATTGAACTTTTGAGAGTTTTTTGCGCATCAAATAGACTCATCCTTAGTACCCTACCTAAAGTAGATTAGAATGCACAAATTTAATTTGAATAAAAGCTTTACAACTTGAGTGCAAAAAAATGTGAAATTCCGATTTGGACATTGGACATTTATAATAAAAACCATTCAAACTACCGACTAAAAGCATAAACAATTTGAATTAGCTATCGCTTTGTACTTACTACAATAAATCTCGTTCAATATTGCAAAATAGACTTTATAGAATGATAGTGTTTATTTACATGGATTCTTATGTGAATTTTAAGAAATTATTTCATATACTTAATTATCTTTCTTTGAAATTTTAGAAAAATTCAACATTTATTTTTTATGCCAATTTGGCATTGGATAAGTTGTGTATTTTTGTATTTCTGTATTTTGAAACTTTCTCCAAATCTATTTGTATATATGCAATTTTATACAATTTCGATCATGATGGTATGTACCCACTTAAAAAGTCATCTTAACCCAAAGTCAAATTAAGGCAAAATCTCCATGTCATGGATGTCTGATGTATTCAGACTAGACTAGATTCCATTACTTAAATAAAGTAGTAAGTAAGTACAAGAACTTTTGTATTATTAACCATATAAGTAGTCTGTATTACAACATTATAAGTATTTACAAAAGTTCCTAGGATTCCAGAATAGATCTGCTGTATTGTGAAATTTTGAGTAGTCTTTTAGATGAGAAAATAAATTAAATTATAAAGTCTAAATGGAAATTGAGAAAGGTTTTTAGTTTTTGATCGAATCTTTTCTTTCTATACCTACTTAACTACCGTCTATACAGTACTACTACTACATGCTGGTACACTTCTATCTATCTGTATTGATAGTTTGGGTTTTTGTGGACTCCCACATATGTATTTTGAATTAAAAACCGCATTTAATCTCGAAATAAATCGAGTTGGCTTCAAATACTAATAGGTACATCTATTTGGATCAACATCTACATCTAGATATAAATTAATGGAAAAGATACAAGTATATGTAGTAGCACTCTGTAGTAGTACAAGTATAAAAGATACAGATCTAAAAAGATCACATAAAACTCTCCTTTCCCCACAAATAAAAGCTTAAATCCAAAACCCAAAGTAGTTCGATAAAAGATCCCTTTTCACTATTTTTATACTTACATAACATACTATCAGTACCCTATAGACTATAGAAGTGTATATTTGCGGTTTAAATCTATACATAGATATAGATAGGTATATTGGTATTGTACCATTGTAAAGGATATTTCAAATTGGAATATACACATACATATACAAGCACTGCTAGATATTATGTAATGGTACTTTTACTTTGTCATTGTAAGTTATAGCCAACTAAAGTTAATATGTAATATGTACCCTATTACTATACTTATAGATAGTATGGTTTTCCTATACCTATTTTATTAGCCCGCATTTCCAGACAAAAACTGTCCATTAAACTTTTTGACTTTAGATTTTAGATTGAGGAATCTGACGGAGAATTTGATCAAGGTCTTTATAATAATTTTGATGAGATGAGATGAGACTCAATTTAGAATACACTAATGGTAAGGTATGGAATAAACCGTATGAAATGAAATGGATTAGACATTTAATTAAATTTCCAAAATACTAAAGAATATGTCTAGTAAATTAGAGTTTTGGGTCAAATCAAATATTTTTAGTCTATGAACTTATTCTAGAAATGATTTTATTTATAAGATATTATACGGGTTACAAAAATGAGCTTTGTTAGTTTAAACTATCTTTAAAAAATAAAATTTGTTTGAGTTTTGTCCAGCTTTTTGTAGCTTTTCTAGGGGATTTATTTTATCCTAAATCCTACCTATATCAATTTATACCTAGTTTTTGCTCGGATTGAGATTAAAGTGGTTGTTTCAATTCAATGACTCGATTTCGATTGATTCGAAAAGGCTTAAAGGTAGGTTTTATAAGGTAGGTACATTTATGGAATAGATAAGGTACTATATATCCCATAAAAGTAAAATAAAGGTAGTTATATTGTCCTGGATGGTGACGAGTGACGATATAAAAGACCATTAGAGTACCTTTGAAAAACCCGAAAACCTGGCTGGAGTCTGACTGAAAACCCCCTGAGGGATGTAATAAATAATAATATAGGTATTAAAAACCGAGCGATCGAAACCATGTAAAATCAAAATCAACCTTTTGACTTTCTCTATGGACTTTATTGGAAAGAAATGCAAGCCATTCAAATGCATAAAAAATTTATAAAATCCAAATTTGAATTTCAAATCCAAATACCTACCTCGAGCTTGGACTGATGAGAACGCAATTATTTGACTCGATAATATTCTAATACAGATACTCAAGTATCCTACACTAACATATTTTATTATTTTGTTTGATCGCAATTGAATTAATTAGCAACGATCTTTTAATTACAAGTTTGTGTAGGGTATATTAAAAGGGTAAGTACTATTATGTATTCTACCATTAGTGGGCGTTTTGTGTAGGGCAAGTTGTTTTTTTGTAGTTTTTAAACAAGACCAAAGGGTCAATTATAAGTAGGCAGTCTGAAGCAGGTTAAAGTCTAGAGTAGATATCAAAAAGTCTAAATTGATAAATAATGTAAAGTTCAAGTAGTTTTTTTGATTAGTTTATATTGTCTACAAAAGTTATTACTTACCTACATAGAAATAGGGATATTATAGAAAGCTGGATGAAATTGTAGGAAATTGATTGAACTGGAAATTGAAAAAATAAATAAATATTCGAGTTTTCTACGAGAAACTAGAGAATAAGAAAGGTCACGCTCATCACAAAATTCATATATCTAACTATAATATGATAAAAATCTTCAGAGATAGGATAAAAGATAGATAAAAAAGTTTTTTATCTTTAAAAAAGCTCGAATTTCAAATTTTTCATTTATTTTGTCTATAATTTGATACATAACAAGCATGTATTCTCTAATATTTGAACCTACTACTATTATCAGTACATATACATAAGAGTAGGAGAAAGTTCAAATAGAAAATAAAATTCAATTTTTTTTGGAAATTATCGTTTACGAGTAGAAGCAATTGAGTAGGGAAACTATCTTTTTTAAAATTTTAAAATTTTTTTCGGTTAAAAATGTAACAATACAGTACAGTGTAAATAAGAATTCTTTTTACAGTGTCAAATCCGAGCTAGGAATAGATAGAGATAATTGTTAGCAAAAAAGAAATTCCCAAATGGGAATTCTCAAAAGATAAACCAATTTTTTCTTTTTTTCGGGGCTTAATAGGAGGTAAGTAAAGGACATATACCTTGACATCATAAAAAATATAGTATAGGTACCAATATTGCTATTTTCTACTATAGAGCTGACTAATACAAGTAGTATACTTATATCAGTACATATACACTAGACATAGGTACTTACAGGATATAGAAAAGTATTGAATTCATACTTGAATTGAATGTAACCACATACGCAATTTTCTAGAAAATTTTGTAGCATCTCCGGTTACTTTGAAAATAAAGTGAGTTCCTGCTTACTTTTTCTAGTAATTTGAACAAGTACCTACTTGGGTATATTGGGGATTACATTTTAAGGTTAAAAATACTAATACAAGAATTACTAGAAAAACACTTCCTTGAAAGTAGCATATTACATAAGTATAAATTACTAGAAAACAAATAATATAAAGTTTCATAGGTACCCTACAAATGGTGTAATCTAAATAACGAAAGGTAAGTTTTAAGTGACAATTTCCGAAAAGGAAATTAAATTATATTCTATTCACAATTCACAACTAAGTTTATTTGCTTTATTTGTTAGTGCTAACAGGTCTAGTAATACATTACATTACAGATAGACATATACTGTATAAATAATGGAAGGTTTTTCAAATTTACCAAAAATTCTTTGGAGAATACTTGAAAAATAAAATAATGATTTTACTGTTAGAGAATAGAAAATTCTGGTAAAATCCATTCATGGTTTTTATATCAAATTTTACGAGTTTATTTTTTAATTCGTTGAAAATGTCAAGATTTGAAGCTGATGTCGTTTGTCTTAAACAAATAGTCAGATAGATCGATCAATCTCACTCTACTTCATATTGTACTACTCGTAGTACAAAAAAAAACAAGATAAATCTATCAATAGGTAAATGTATTGTTTGCAAAACGTGAACTTTAATATTTAGGAAATTATGTGGATATTTAAAACTTAATTGAAAAAAGTCGGGATATAAGATTTATGCATCAAATAAAGCTGTACTGTAAAGATTTTTTAGTTAGAGTCCATAGTTCTCTTATTTTTTGAAGTAAATTTTGTGAATTCTAATAAAGATTCAAAATTTGGACCTAATTTACAAATTCTCTTAAGATTAGTGACAAATTTTATATGTTGGGTACCTAGTTAAAGAGATACAAATTTATAGGGCAATATTTATTCATTCATTTAAGTACTTTGTATATTTTACATTTTAGTAAATTCAAAAGATTCGAAATTCAATTAGACCCATATTTTACTAAAAAAAGGCTTGTAAACAGTATTAATACTTAAATTTGCTATTAAATTTATAAAATAGAAAATCAGGGTTGAGAAAATTTTGCTCTTAAGGAATTTTTGTAAGATCTTTGAACCTTTGGTTCTCAATACCGATTAAATTAAAAATATTATTCTAATCCTAAGTTTAAGACCTACCTACCTATAAGATATTCAAACGTCCTTAATCAAGCCTGTTGAGACTTTAAATTTAAGATACGAGTATCTAAATTCTTATCATAAAATCTCACCTTTCTCCATTTTATTACCAAGTTTAAGTCGAATAAATCTTTTGTTGTATTTTGTATTTTAAACTTATTCCAGCAAAAAAAAACATGGTTGGAAACAAGGAGAGGTATCGTAATCGTAAATCTTATCTTTGGGCCCAAGAGTGTTTGTTTCTCTCGCCTGGCATTTTGTAATTTTTTCGGTTCGCTTCAGAAATTTCGCTACTTTTGCTCTTTCAGTTAATAATACATAGTACTTATAAGTAATAGACCTACTATTATATAGTATATAGTAGTAGGTACTTGGGTGTGTGTAAGATTAGATTAGATTAGAACATTGTGTTCGGAAAAGGGGCCAAGTTGGTTGTATTGGTTTAAACTTAAATCTTTTGAGATTTGTTCATTCGAGGAAGAGCTTGAAAGGGAAGGAGCAAAATATAAAATCTTAAGGCTACTCTACTTATACATACCTATAATAAAAATAATAACTAGGATTTAATTAACTCCTCTTTAGTTAAGAAAGCCATTCAAGTTAGCACATTTTCAGTGTTAAAGATAAAGATCATCCTGGAGTCTTCAAAATGGCCACTTAAATTCAATTTTTGATTTTTGTTAAGGTTTTTTTATATTTGATAACATCAGGTTGTGAGGAGATGTGGAGCTACTCGAAGTTTTTGCCTAAATAGGTAGCACAACTAATCCTTAAATATCTAATTCTAAGAATTCATGTCATGCTTGACTAAAACTTTTTCAATAGTTTTTGAGTATTCTTCTGGACAGACAAAAGTAAAAGCAATGTTAAATAATAGGTGGTCGCTTCGCTCGTCCAAATGCTACCTACTATTTCTTTAGGTATAAATGTATTAAGTTCTTAAACTCGAGAATGCCCTTTGAATTACAACTACATAAATGAAGTCTTATCAGTTCAAGTGGATAAATGCAACTTTGAAACTCAAACAATCAACTCTAGATTTTATTTTATTTTACCGAAAATACAGCCATATGGTCATGTACTACAGAACTACTTACTTGTATAAAATACCTACATATATTTCAAAACAAGTTTTCAATTTGCAAAATACTATAGACAAAACACAAAGATCCCTATAAAGTATAAAGTATTAAATTTACAAAACAACAAAAAATTGTTGTGAAAATATTGATTAAAATCTGAAAAGTTTTAAGATTACAAAACTGTCAATGGCTGGGAATTATACTCATATATAGATACTGAAATTTTATTTGAAAATTTAGAAGAATATTTTTAGATATAATTTTTATTGAACATACAGTTGTATAGTATACTTTATATAGAGGTTCTATTTTCAAGATATCTATTGTTTAAGCTAAAAGTTAGCTTCAGAATTGCAGAATGCACCTGAATCACTTGGCTTGGGGCTTTCGGAGAAAGTTTCAAATTGAGCAGAAAGTTTGAAACAATATTTCTAAACTACATAGGGTATCCTCTATAGTTAATATAGGTACTAATGTAAACTATTGTAGTCTGAAATAAACGGAACGTACTTACTATTATATCAGTAGTTCTTTTTGATATTTCTAAATAGTGCTAAGGTATACTTATATCCATATATCTCAATCCACTGATATTTTTATTTCCACAAGAATTCTCAAGAATTCTAAAAACAAGTTTCATTCTCTTTTACTAGTAGGTTAAAAAATTTCTTTGTCTTATTTATTATAGGTAGGGTACTTAAGTATCTAGAAGACTTGATTATATAATACTTAGAATCTTTTGTTGACCAGACCAATGCCGGAAGCCCACACTTTATATTTGTCTATTGTCTACATTAAAAATGTATAAGATTTAATTGGAATTTAAAGTTATACTACCTACTACCTACATATACCTATAACATTTTTATAATGAAAATTACAAATTGGAGTTATCTTTGTATGTACTTTGTAGTATTCTAAATCTAATAGGTACGAATACGTTTATCTTTGGGTTTATATTAACAAGACAGCAAATATTTATTTTGGTCAAGATCCATCATTTTTCTCATTAATATTTTGTCATCCTTGGTATTGCGAACATAACCTAAAGTTTTTATTATGAATTGGTATTTCTAGAGTATTTTTACGTCTATTTTTTAAAACACTTTTGACTTTGAAAATGAAAAAAGCGAGATAATTTGATTCAATAAACATAGTATCTAGGTAGGTGTATAAAGAATTTTAGGGTTTCATGTACATTCTAATACTGATAGGCTTAATAATTACGAGAATTAATCATTAGATTTGATTTGTACTTGTAAAGCAAGTAAAGTATTTGTAAAAAAAATCTAGCAGTTATTTTAAGAATGTTTAGACTTATTATCTCTGACTTTGCTAACTTGAGCATTATTTTTCAAAGTTCAAGCTCTAAACTCAAGTAATTTTTAAAAAAATATTGCTTTATTCTTTTTAAAACAATATCATGTAACTACTACTGATATAAACATAATTAAACTTACTATTAGTTTAGATACTATTGAAATCTTACGGATTTTTCTTTAAGCAATTATGGAAAACTTTTATTTTTTTAACAAAATAAATGTGTCAGATCTTGTAAAAGAGTGTTCGAGGTAGGTCGTTTGATTGAATTAGAATGAAGTGTACTCTAATTAAAACTTTTTGAGAGAAACTTTTTCCAATGAAATGAAGTGATTATTTGACTTTTTCTTCGTTATATGTATGTAATAAAAGTTTTTTTTTTGGGATTAGACTTGGAAAACAAATGTCTTCAATTTATTAATACCCAGTATAATAATATGTACTACGAATACGAGTACTACCAAGGGTTTTAAACAAAAGTCCAGAAAAAGTTCCTGTTGAAACTTGGCCTATGGAGAGGTTCAAATTTTCACTTTATAAAAGTTTTTAAAACTCAATCTCAAATAAAATAAATAGATTTTACCCTCACGAAAGCCCGCACCCTCAGATTACAAGATAATTTACATAAATATAGTTTAATTTTAATAGTTCTTATTTTATTTTAATCCAAAATTTTTGAAATTTAAATGTTTTTTTTTTAATTTTTTGAAATTTTCAAAACTTCCCGCCAAATAAAAAGGCAAAGCTACATATCATTCGATAGAGC
>JAQIXA010000881.1:0-32630 GCA_034699045.1 Nanhermannia cf. coronata Gr-Ori-00579
TCCAGAGGTAATTTTAACTTTTAAAGGCTATCAAAAAAAGTTGGTGGGTCATCAAATTTTATGGCAATCATTGAAGCATTCTGTTATTCATCTTAAATTCGTGAGATTTACTTTTGACAAAAAGGAGAAAAAAATTCTTCAATTTTGAGCAAAGTGATTATTGGTTCATGGGAAGTGATTAAATATTTTGATAAAGAATGGTATGTCAAAAAAAAATCAAAAGACCTTCAAAATAAGCTACTAGTCAAAATTTGGTCATCTTGGACCATTGTTGACATGTTTCGTCACTTTTGGACCACTTCTGGACCAAACCTCAGAAAGTCCCTGAATGGGAGATCCTTCTTGTTCCTTGTTAATACAATAAAAAAACAGAATGAAAATTGGTTCATTTCTCGAGATATTGGAAGTAAAATAAATCAAAGTAAATTATCAAAATTTTTGAAAAATTTTCGAAATTTCTATTTTATTCGAAATTTTATTTCATTCGCTGACTGTCTAAAACTGGATTTCTTGAATACTCGTATATTTCATAAAAAACATCAAAATTTTGAATTTCCGAAATTTTTGAAAATATTTTGAAAATTTAAAATTTTTGATTCAAAAAATATTTTAAAATGATTTTTTGAGAACTTTAATGGACTTTTTGGAAATTTTATTGGGTTTTTACAAAAAATTTTTGAATATCTGTCAGGTATTTTTTAGTTACCTGCAGATACTTTATAAAAAACTACCTAAAAGTATCTGCAGATCATAACAGGTGACCTGGTATCTGTTTAACATCACTAATTGTAATTCAAGTACTTTTATAATTAAAAATTAATTAGGTATATTTTTGTTTACTGTTTACTGCTTAAGGGTGAGTTAAGCCCTTGATAATATTCAAGTACCATAATAAAGAGTTGTGTAGTTAATGATAGGCTCTCACTGACTGACTGAACTTTACTTTACCGGCAAAGATATATAATTACTTTTTTTTACCCAAAAATTACTTATGGGGTTTAACACACAGTATTTAGATTCAATACATATACTTTGTATAGCCAGTTTTGAGGTAAAAATATTCGAATTTAAGGATTTTAAGGTGAGTTTTGATACCTTAAAGACCAACTATTAGTAGTAGTATAACTTGTAGAATAAAGTCCGAGTGGGTGCTTATGAGTCGACACACAAACTTGTACTTTTGGTTCTTATGGACAAATGAACCAACTTGGCAAGTTTTTGAAGTAAAATCTAACTAAAGCATGTATACTGATATAGTAAAGTAAAGTAAATGGGATAAGTTATCCAATTTTTGGTGTAGAATTCATATGGGATTTTGTATGGGGATTATGATGGGTGATTTTGAGGTTCTGGCCGGCCCATTCCCTTGTGAGTTGGGCGTCGAGAGGCTGCCCCAACCCCGGTTTGGGGCGGACGAAGGTGGGCTTCTGACTTTAACCGATTTTTTTCTACTTTATACTCAAACATTCATTTATAACATTTATAACCATATATTTAATATACTATGGTTCTTGTATGAGTATATACCATAGTAAAACTATATTATAATGATTATACAGGCCACAGGCTTTATATGTATTATGTAATACTTGTGTGTATTTGATGCAAGTTAGAAATTTCCAAGTTCTGGGTGCATTTCCCGTAAGGTTCTGGATTTGCGCTTGGGGGCATCTAGCGTCAGACGGCCCGATTATAAATTGCACAGAATATCTACCCTTAACCTCATTTTTTTAAATTTCGAAGGACTAGGACTTTTAGCATAAAAATATGATCTACCTATATTCAACAATTTTTATTAATGCTATTTCCTAAACTGATATTAGGTAGGGATAGATAGGGTAAGTTAGAAAAACTTTTTGAAAGAATATCTTCGAGTTATAATGGGCTTTCTGGCCTTTATATGAGATTTAACATGCAAAGGCCTGAAAGCCGAAGAGATCCTTTGAAAATTTCTCTTAAAATTGACACACCTTAATGTAAATATTATAATTATAAGTAATTTAATCTCTTGGAGATTTTTGGAATGCCTTTTCTTTATAAATAGTGTAGAAGAAAGAGTTAACCAACTTTTGAAAATTTTGCTAAAATTTAAGCATCTTAATTATAAATTGGCTTTTAGATATATGAATGTAATATAAAATTGTTGAGCTTTTTAAAACAATTGGAAAGATGTAAAGTGAGGACGTTCTAACGAGATTATTGTTATAAAAAGGTTTTTTTCATGAGCTCTTACTTACTGTATTAACTATTTGACAAAATTTAAAAATTTTTATTTTTGCTTGAAAAACTGAAGTTTTTGAGAAACTTTTTTGTCAAATTTTGTCGAATTTTTGAGTTTTATGAATTGAGATGTCTGTTGAACAAAAATTTGAAATCTTATTGTGATCTTTGAAAAGATCACAAAATACAAGTATAAGGATAAGGTACCCAAATAATATGCACTGATTGTTATAACTTTGGAAAAAAATTGGCAAAACTTTTATTGCAAATTGGCTTTTAATTTTTAAAATATTTATGAAACTTTTTATAACAACAGATATAACTTTGAAAGGAAGTTATAATTAGTCTATTATATTTATTAGGATCCTTAATAGGTTATTTACAATGAAAGATTAAAGAATAAAGAAATCTACTAAACAGTAGTGCCACTATCGAAGTATTGACAAAAAAAATTAGAAATTAGTAAAATTGATCGAGTTTTTGTAGTAATGGTTTTTAGTGGTATTCATGTCTCATATTCCAATCTCAAAAACCTAGATTTTTAATGTAGTCAATTGGATGAAAACTAGGATTTCAAATTTGACAATTTAAAACTTTATTTATACAAAACAAACCGTTAAAAGCTTGGGAAGAATCTTGTAAAATATTTGGCAAAAATTTGCCATTTTTATTATAAATTGACTTTTTAAATCGTAGTAAAATTTACAGCTTTTGCCAATTTGCGAATAAAATGATACTTTTGGATAATTCTGGACTATTTTTTGAGATTTTAATAAATTCAGTTCTACATACAATAGGCCTGGATGTGTGACTAAAAACTCGGATTTCAGAATCCTAAAATTTATGACTTTTCCTCAAATAATTTGAAGTATCTAATATGATCATTTTTTAGGGCTCATATTTAATTTTCTCCCTATTTTGATTGAATATACCCTTATATTAAAGAGGTCAAACTTTACCCCTGTATGATATCAACCCATTTTTTTTAAAAACTCTAACCTAATATAACAACCTAACTCAAATTTTAACTTATTCTTATTATACATGGATGTGTAAATTTTAAATAAATGTAGTTATTAAAAAATTTTGTTCAAAATCAATTTTTTAATTTTGAAATGACTTTTCTTTCAGGGTCTTTTAGGAAAAACTTTCAGGATTCTCAAATAGAGGTTTGAAGTTTCATTATAGAAATGTGTTTTTAAGCTGATCAAAATAAGAAAAATTATTTTTGAATTGAGTTTTGTAGTTTTGTTTTGTAGGTGTCTGTCTTTATGAGAGACACCAAAAATTTTCGTATTTATTTACCAAAATACTTTAACAAAATTTAGATAGTCTACTAACTCAATACTAACTCAATACGAGTAAAGAGAAAAGACAGAAGCTGAAGAATTAACGCAAATACATATTTGGTATTGGTACTACACTATATTTACCTATAGTGTTATATCCCATCTTAAGGGACCCTTCTCGAAAGGACCCTTACACAAAATACTAAACATTCAAGGGCCCTACAGAAAAACCCACTGGAGTGCAAAAATTTGCAATTTTTTAATCAATTTTATTCAACTATTCTACTAAACAGAAGATAATCTACAAGATTTTGCATTCATTTTGCCAATTTATAATATATAATGAATACTGCAGGTTAGACTAGGGATTCTCAATTTTCAAGCATTTTTACCTTTATACGAATATGCAAAACTGAGCTTTTTATAAGAAATACCTTCTAGAGTGCTTTATAATCGAATAAAAAGTTCAAATTTTGAATTTTTTTCGATTTGATTTTTTGTGCTATTTCATATCTAGAATGGAAAAATTTGTAACTTTTACACGTAGAGATAAAACTCGGTCCATATTTTAAATAAATAATCATCAAAATTTTCAAAACCGCAACACGAAACCGCTGAAGAAACAACTAACGTTAAAAAATCTGCAAAAATAACCGAGTTTTAAATTTATTTGACTTGGCAAATCAAATCAAAAATTGAAATATTCCAGTATCTCTAACGTAAAAATACCCAACATCTAATTTTAGGCCAAAATAACAACTGGTTCAAGTGAAATCAGGCCCTCCGAATTTCAAAAATATTCTAAACTATCCCTAATCGACCCCTATTCTTCAGGCAAATGTCAAATTTCTGCTAAAAAAATGCATACCTTACATTTAAATAGGGCAGTAATGTAACAAGTGTAAAGTACCTATAATTTTTGAAAAATTAATACAACTTTTTGAGTAGGGTATAATTTTCCTAAATACTTGACTTATAACCTTGCCTTTCCAATTATATAAATTTAAGTATGCCTATTTAATTGCTATTAATTAAGTGCAAACTTACTAATTACCTTTCAATAAGGTTAATTTTAACTACTCTTATTGATATTGATATTAGATAAGTACAAATTATTTGGTAAATTTCAAGGAAATCTATAAAAGTCCAATTAAACTGATATTTAAGTATCATTTCTGGATTCTGGAATTCCAATTTTTGACTTTCGATAAAGTTTTGAGAAATTAAAATTTTAATTACCTTAACCTTATCGTTTAAATTATTGTAGGAAACATGAAAAAGGTTGGGATTAAACTATACCTTAAATATTTCAAGTTTGCCGATTTGAAAATATTTAATTTAGCATATATGTATTTAATGGATAGTTTAAATGACCAGGAGATTAATAAGCTAAATGGGAGATGCTATCACTTAATTACCCATTATTTTAGGCGACATTAGCTCGTTCAAATTTTTGAAAAATTGAAAAAAACCGCCATTTCTATATGTAATACATATACTCAAAAAAGTAGGAAAAAAACTAATTAAGATTCTATATAACGGCATCCCAAGGCCAGGGAAAGATCATTTTAGAACGTTTTACATATAAGATTGTGCCGTTACAATGAGGTCAATATAACCCGTTTTTTGAAATTTTGTCAAAAACCTTGCCTAATTGTAAGATATTTAAGGTACCCTACTTTAATACACTTAAGGCTTACTGTCTTTATAAGGAATGACGCTATAAGAAGTATAAATCGAATTTTTTTTAGGTCTTTAGTCTTTATGAGACTTTTATTGGGCATTTTACAACCAAAATTTTAGAAAATATTCAAAAATTTGTAAATGTTCAATAAATTTTCGAAATGATAAAATTTTGAACAAAAATTGACCAAATTATGTCAAATTTTTGGCCTAAAGTTAAAGCTTAAAAAAGCATTCTGACATTTTTACAAACCAATAATTCAAAAAAACTTTGGAATTTTCAAGAAATAAAATGCCAAATAAAGTAATTTTTGGTCAACATTTGTCAATTTATCAAAAATTAGATAATATTATCATTGTTGCTATTTAGTTTATGTGTCTCTACGAGTTTAGACCAAAATTGAAACTTTTTTAATGAAATTTGTGTATTTTTTAGAATGTTTTACAAGATTTTTGTAAATTTCGAGCTTTCGTGAGGTTTTCTAGTTATTTTTGTAATTAAAGGTGTTATATATAAGTTATTATAAGGTAAATAGTGTGTGTTTATTCAGCTTATCTGAGTCGGGATATAAAAATAATTAATGGGGAATGAATTCACTGTATATGCATTGTAAAGGGGACTTTAATTATCAGAGAGCCAAATTCTTATTTGCTAAAAACCGCAAACAGCGCACACCAAAAAGATCAAAAGACCATACCTGTAGACTATATAGGTAGGGTAATGTAATTAATTACCCACAAATTTAATTGCTAACCTTTTCAGTACCCTAACTTTTTAAACTGTGGTATTCTAAGCTCTATTTTCAATTTGAAATCCGAGTTTTCGTCCTTTGACGAAATTTAGGATTTCAAATCTGAGATTTGTGATAAGAATATCAATATAAACTTTTGGTTTATATTAAACCTTAAATATTAAACCTTGACTGGTAGCATTTACTATAAAACTTCTATTAAATTTTTGAACAATTTGAACATGGAAATATTCAATCGGAATTTTAATTTGAAATCCGAGTTTTGTCCAATTGATCATATTACGAACTCTAGGATTTAAAAATTGAAATTTTAGATAAGAATACCATTATAAAAGCTTAGAAAAACGATTCATTAATAGGTAGGGTAGGGTACTCAAATTCAAGCAAATAGTAGACTCAATATCTACAAAAATCAAAAAATGTGATAAATTGTAACTTGTTTCGAATTTTTGGCGTCTTAAAATGCTAAAAAAAATTTCTTAAAAATGTCCTAGTTTTGAAATTTGGACTTTTTTTATGTATTTAAATGCTTATAATTATTAAAGAATTTGCCATTCTATAGTTGATAAATGCTTATAAGAAGTATCTTCAGAATACTAGCACTAAATAGGTAAGATAAAACAAAAAAGATACTTCATAAAGAAATTTGAATGGTTTGAAAGGTTTTTTTTTCGCAATTGAAATTGAAATCGAAATGACTTTTAAGGTTTATGAATAGAAGACATTTTTAAGATTTTTGTCGTGATAAGGAAGTTGAAAAGCACTTTTAATCTTTCAAAGGGAAACCTACAAAATTTGAACTTTTTTTAAAATTGCGGAAATTTTCGTAAATTTTCAAGAATAGCCTATCTTTAATAGAAGTTCCGAACCTCTAGGTCAAGTATTTCTTAAATATTTTGCAAAATTTAGTTCTAAATCTGACATATCCTCAATAATACGAGTATAAAGCTCAAAAATGCTTATTGTACAAGACAATTGGACAATAGATCAAAATACCATAATAATATACACTTTAATCAAATCCCCTGCTAATATATGGTTAATTTTAAACTTAAAAATAGCTCTACTATTTAACAATGATTATAAATAGTCTATATACGAGTATTGTGATTTTAGGACTATTTCAAAAATAATCGAGATAATTAAAAGTTTAAACAACTATTAAGACACACTATCAAGTCTGTAAATAATAAATAATTCTATAAAATTATGTCAGATTATCACGATCATTGTCACAAAAACCCATTGTCCCCTTTGTTATATCAGTAAGTAGTCTATCATGAGGAATTGATCATTTTTACACTTGGTAATTACACTTTCAAATAAAATGGTAAATAATGTTATATTAAGGATACATACATTATGTATGGAAGTATATAGTCAAACAAAGATAGGTCTAAAAATATATTTGAGGATTTTTTTTTTTCAAAAAAACAGCAATTGGTTGTATCTGTAGTAGATAATTTTTGCCAAATTTTCAGTTTTGTATTTTTATTTGACGTCTCAAAAAAAATTTGACAAAATTGCAAGGATTCTTTCAAATTTCAATTTCAAATCCTAGTTTTTCTTTATTTGATAAGATTACGAAATCTACGATTTCAAAATTGAAAAGATAAGAATACTACAATAAGTTAATAAGCCTTATAGATACGAGAAAAAATTTCAAATCCAATTTTGAGTTTCTTAATTTGCAATTTTGAAATCTTAGTTTTTCTCCATAATATGATTGATTACATAATGAAATCTAGGATTTCGTCTTGAAATCCTGAGATAATTACTTTCAATAAAATGTCAAATTCAATTTTGGACCAATTGTCCAACATTTACCTATAGTAGTTTTTTTGGTCTATTTTGTGAATATTAATCCATTAGTGGACCACGCCCAAAATATTTAATATTTCATTTCGGATTTGATTTCCTCCATTTACATATAGGTAGAGTTTCCCCTTTAAAAAATAGGTATATTTTGACCTAATGTATGTACCATATATACTAGTATGTATATAGTATATAGCCTTACAGTATAGGGTTTATTAAAGGTAAAATGGCGGTAAATCCAAATGGTGTGAATCACCAGTCCAAATAAATAAAATAAAATAATGCAGGGGAAACACGCAAACCGAGAAAAATCCATTTCTTATGCATTTTATACACAAAATCCATTTTGAATTTTTGATACACATCTCAGACACTACATTAAAGGGTACTTTATACATGTATACATAGGAATATCTATATAAAGGTACTCTATATGTACATAGTTATATCTTTATATGATACTTTAGATATATACTTTATATCTATCTATAAACTACCATTTTATAAGGATCTGTAGATTATAGATAAATCATCGAAAGTATCTACAAAGTATTAGAAAAAATGGTCGAAACAATGCCTTTATATAGGGGATATAGACTTGTTTATATGGTCGTTATATACAGATATAGGTTTTATAAAAATACAAAATACAAAGACTAGATGCATAACTAATCGAATCAAGTTTTGAATAAAAAACTACCTGAATCAGAATTCTGAATTTGTTTGAAATTGGGGTTTTTACAAATTTATTGGAAAATAATCAGTCATAGCTGGTTATAACGTGACCTCTTTATAAGGTCTCACTGGACAAGAACCCCTTTAAAACATCAAGTTTTATTTTATGTCATTTTTGGGATGTTATAAAGAGGTCTGATATACATGTAAAAGATATTAAAGTGTAGATCGAGTTAGTAAAATTTTGAAATTTTGAAAAGTTTTTAGGTTTAATTTCGAGTAACTTCAAATGTTCTAGAAAAGCCTGGAAAAGAATGACTAACTCGTGATTCTGGATTTAATTTTGTAGTTTTTTTGTAGGCCCTTGAGTCTTTTACTAAAATAAAAAATATACTAAAAATAGGTAGGGAATCAGGTCAATCGAGAACTTTTTTCAAAACCTATATTATACCTATTTGATTTGAATTTTTTGAATTTTAATATAGGGGTAGATTAGGGATATTTCGGAAATATATTGAAATTTGGACAGTCAGCTTTCGCTCGAATCAGTTGCACTTTTGATCTGAATTTGTTTGAGAATATCTTGGCTATCTCTACACATACGGAGTAAATATAAAAATTTCAGGTCAAATAGTTCAGGTGAAAACAGACAGTCAAAATATCTAAATTTCTGAAATATTTCCCAACTATTCCTAATCTACCCCTAGGTGAGATTGCAATCTAGAATTTTTAAAAATAATTAAAATCTTTGGTAATAAGGAAATAAGAGCCATCTAAATTTTAGAAAAAACCTAAAAATTTTAACATTTTTTAATTTTTTGGCATCTTAAATTGACAAATATGCAAGCAAACTTATCTAATAAATATCTTGTTGTTATAATGAGCTTTAAGGCCTTTATATTATTGAGGTTTAACATGGCAAAGGCCTAAAATCCGAAGATATCAAAACTAAATAGCATTCTTTCTCGTTTTGACAAAAATTTCCAACATTTTAGATTAAAGTCCTGGATAATTTTCAAATATCTAGGTCAAAATCTCATTTCAGAACTAAAGGTCTCTTAAATTTCTGATAAAAATCCCCGAAATTTTTGAAAAAAGTTCCAAAGCCTCCTTTTCCCCTATTATAAGACACAGATCTTTGAATATTTTCCTATCTTTAAATGTATAAAATGCCTAAATATTTGAAAAAAGTTCCAAAATGATCCATTTCCCTTATTACAATACACAGATCTTTGAATTTTTTGGTATCTTTAAATGTATAAAATGGTCGAATTGAAGTTTTTGTTTGGGCGTTTTTCTTGGGGGATCAGATGGAGACTAAATTATTTAAATCCTTGGTGGAAAGACAAAAGCCCAACCTATAATTATAAGTTTGTAAATCAAAAAATGAATTTTCAAAAGAGTAGAAAAAAACTCAAAATAAACGCCTACCCTGTACCTATACTACTCTTGAGACTCCAGTGTATAAGACAAGGTCCAAGATTAAGGGCCCCTTTCTATCCCTTTAGTTAATTTTGAGGGGGTACTTTGATCAATATTTTACTCGAGTACAGATTTTTTACAATTTAAAACTTGATACAAAAAATCTCAGACTCAGATACATTTATGTATAAAAATCGTTCAAAACCAAGCTTAATCCAGGATAAAACTCAATTTTTATAATTTCAGACCTCTAAGGTTTTTAAATTTTGACTCACATATGTACTTGTAGGGGTAGACTAGGTATAATTCGGTCACTTTTTTGAAATTTAGACATCTTGTTTTAGACTTTTTCGGCTGAAAAAATTGTACTTTTGGCTTGAAATGCATTTTTAAATATCTTGGCCAAGATAATTTAAGATATAAAAGCAAAGACAGTTTTTCACAAAAAATTGAAAAATGATTAAAACTAGATAATTTTGCAAGAAATTTAGATTTTCAGACAGAAACTTGATGGTTTTGAGTGAGTTTTTTAGGGCTAAAACCGGGTTTTTGAGCTCAGTTTTTCATAAACAATTTTTATGACTAAAATGCTTGAAAATTATTCAAGAAATTACAATTGACAGACATAATTTGATGACTAAAAGTGAACTTTACAGAAATACAGAACTTTACAGAAATAAAACACGAGCTAAAGATCTATTTGATTTGGTTGATTGTGATTAAGTCTGACTGGACTAATGAGCTACATAATATGCTAAATAGCGAGTCATTGACCAGCCCACAAAATCCAGCAGAAAAATTACAAAACCTTATCTGGAGTTTGAAATTAAAATTTGAAGATTTCTCGAATCCTCCGTAGATTTCTGTTCTGCTGTTTCCTCCACTTTTTATCCTCATAAAGAAGGTTGTGGGTCGGGTCTTTCTCAAATAAATTAGAGAAATTTGTAAGTACTTTATACAGAGTGTGTTTTCTTTATATTTCCCCATCTTAAAAGGCTCAAAAACCCACCAAATCCTTGTAGATTTTTCAAGATTTTGTGTTTCTTTTTTCTTGAGAAAAAATCGGGCACTTTGAAAAGATACTTTTTTTGGAGGAGATTACTTTTAATTACTATTTTTGTAATTTGGTCCCTTAAATCTTGTACAAAGTTTTGCCCACTTAATTACTCTATATTATGAGCTTTTAGACTTGGGAAATCTTAAAATCTTAAACCTTTTCTAAAATCTTTAAAAAAAAAAGTTGAATTTCATCTCTACAGATATTTTGGTTAAATT
The DNA here is from genome assembly GCA_034699045.1 of Nanhermannia cf. coronata Gr-Ori-00579. Taxonomy (NCBI): domain Eukaryota; kingdom Metazoa; phylum Arthropoda; class Arachnida; order Sarcoptiformes; family Nanhermanniidae; genus Nanhermannia; species Nanhermannia cf. coronata Gr-Ori-00579. The sequence continues at coordinate 11,135 of JAQIXA010000881.1, forward strand.
TACCCCTATATCAATTTATGGTCTAAATTTACCTTTAAGCGCGTATGAAATTAACTTATAAATTTTTATCATTAACTCATATACCATAAATATAGGGGTAAATTCAACCAAAATAGGGATGAGAATAAATCTGAGGTCTAAGTAGGTAATTTAATACACTAACTTCTAAAATAAAGCTGTTAATAGAACCTAAGTTTTAAAAAAATTTGAAAATTCTGAACTAAATATTTATAAAATGGTAGTTAAGTTTAATTCAATTCTTAAAATCCAATTTTTTGTCAAAAATCTCAAAAATTGGGTACTTTGATTCAAATTTTGAAAAATTTTAGTTGATACATTATATTTGGGAAGGGTTTCAGTCCTCTAGGTCAATCTGAAATATTCAAAAAACTCAAAATTTAGAATTAATATAAATTCTAAAGTCATCTGATTTACGATAAAAATGAGCTTAAAATTGAAATTTTTTAAAAAACCTAGAGATCTGAATAGATCTCTAAAGAATATAATATATGGCTTGTAAGGCTTTGAACATATAAAGGCAGGCCAGAAAGCCTATGTATTAAAAGCCTTTAAAATATCAACTAAATTTAGGCAAAATTTGCATCAAAAGTTACAAATTTTAGAAAAATTTTGAAAATTGGGATTTTAAATGGAATTTATCATAGATATTCTGCCATTTTATAAATTTTTTGATTAAATTTTACAAAATTTTTAAATTTAGATGCTTTTCTCCACTTAGTATTAGCATTATATTGAAATTGTGCGAAACAAAATTCTACCCATAATCGATCGCTATATAATAAATTTAGGTTCAATTTCATCCTTATTTTGGTTGAATTTACCCCTATATTTTTGATCTAACTTTACTTCTGTAAGAAATTAACACAAAATATTTTGAGTTTAGTTTAAAGTAGGAAAGGTTAGGTTAGGATTTATAACAATTTTGGGTTAATTTTATAAAGGGCAAATTCAATCAAACTTGAGATATTAAACTGGATCCAATATGCGTAATATTGTATCTGCTGTATTATATAAAGGCATTTCTTATAGAATTTATAGATTTAAAAAGATAATTTTGATTTTGAGCTAAATTGACTTTAAAAGCCTTCAAAATGAACCTATAGCTTGACCTTGTCAATTTTAATACAATTTTTATCTCGATTAGATCTATTCAATTGGACATTTTGACAGTCAAACTACTCTATAAAGTATCAAAAATTTGATTTATCGATCATTATTCTGTAAAATTTGCAATTTTACAAGTGTTGGTAGTACTAGTATACTGTACAATATTAGAATATTTTTAACCTAGGGTTATAATTCATTTTAATATTTTTTAATGAAGGCCACTTTACAGGTAATTTAACATAAAGAACTTTTCAGATCTCAAATCAGATTAGAAAAATTGAATTGGCCCAATTTTATTACACATTTACCTATCAGTAGGACTATATAGTACTTTTACAAGGTATCTATTCTCTATGTAGGCTTTTAATTAAATGGAAATTTTTTATTGAACAAATTTGCAATCATTTGGTTGGTAATTTGGCTAAAATTCGATTGTGAAAGTCGCTTTCAATCAATCCAATTATCTTTACAATAAAAATTCAATTTCTATATTCAAATTTCAAATAGAATATAAAATAGAAAATTAAAATCTGCCCAGTCCGTCAAAATTTGAAGAATTGAACATTGGCGAAATATCTTTAAAGCTAAAGCCTTGCAAATATTTAACTAAAGAGTAGTTAATTAAATCCTAGTTAATAAAATTTACCAATAAAATTGAAAATCCATTCTTTTGAGCCATTCAAATACAATTTTTCAATCAAAATTTCGAGTTTTTGTATCTATTTGGCTGTTTCAAGTATATATTTTAGATTCAAAATCAAAATTTTTGAAATTTTTGAGAGATTTAGCTAACAAAATAGGCAAACAAATTGACAAATAATACAAATTCCAAATAAAATTTAAATCTATCTATCTATTTGTTTAAAAGTCAAAAAGTAAAATTTTTGCGTAAACAAAGCTTAATTTCCAAATATAGATCGAGTTTTTGCCTTGGTATATTTTTTACTTGTATTTTCAATTTGAAATCCTGGTTTATATCAATTTGTTTTCATTACAAAATCTAGGATTTCAAAATAGATATTTGAAAAAAAATTACAACCGATTCTAACAACTACAATTAAAATTTGATAAAAGTTATAGGAAAATTTTACTTTTCGACGTTATTTTGATAACGTCTATCATAGTCATTCTAAAAGGTGCATTTTTTTAAATTTTAAAACGAAATTTTGAACTAACCAGGTAAATTGAAATCCCGGACTAAAACTACTCGATCCCATTATATTAAATGGAAAGTTGACTTAAGAATTAACATTTTTCCCAAAATATTTTGGACAATTCGGATAAATATTGACCTAAAAGGTCAAATGAAATGATATTCCATATGCTTATATAATACATTGTAAAAATTTCTTTTTAGTCTGAATTTAGTCATTTGTATTTCTAATGCATTACAAGCATAGGGAATAACATTTCATTTGACCTTTTAGGTCAGAATCTGCCCGCATTGGCAAAAAAAAGTTTGGATAAAAAGTTGATTTTGATCTTAACTTTACATTTAATATAATGCGATCGAGTAGTTTTGAGCAGTAATATCAATTTACCTTGTTAGTACAAAATTCAGTACAGGGGTAAATTCAGCCAAAATAAGGATGAAATAAATATAACTAAATAAAGAACCTAAATTTTAAATTTTCGAAAATTTGATCATAAAATTTTATAGAATGGCAGCCCATTATACCAAATTAAGATTTTGTTTTGAGTTCGAGCTTTCAGACTTGGTTTGAACCTACTTGTATTTAATATTATTTCTTTTTATGGCTATAAAACAAGATACTATGAGTTCTATAGGCTTCATTTAATAGAGATTGAAATGGTCATTTGTAATTACACAAGTACCTACTAGGTATATTCATATGAGAATGCAAATGAATTGTTTTAAATTTTTATTTTATTCTATTCAAGTAAATGGAAATGAATATTAATTTAATACGAGTAATTTCAGCCTTATACAGAGATACAGAGATACAGTACAGTGTGTACATGAGCTCAAACACAGAAGGGTAGAAAAAATTTAAAAATTAAAAAGTTTTTTTTTGCTCAAAAAAAGTTGTCTTGTCGGCTACTAAAACAAGTCATACACCAGAATAGGGGTAGATTAGGGATAGTTAGGGAATTTACACAGTTTTCACAAGAACCACACAAGTGTTCTATACAATTTTTGTCAAAAATTTGACAATTTTTGTCAAAAATTTGACAATTTTTAAAATTCCTATCCAGAAATAATAAAAACACTCGAAAATATCGATTTTATTCAAAAATTTATATGCTTTCCGCAGGAGTGAGCACATCAAAAAAAAAAATATTTGTAAAAATTTCGACTTTAGTAATCAATTGGAAGAATCTTATCGATTCTAATATCAAAAAGTTTTGATTTTTTGAATATTTTTGAGGAATTTCTGCAATTTCTGCACTTTTACTCACATTTAAAAGTAGAGATAGACAAGATATTCTCAAATTTGCAAATTTTGGGAAAAATTTGGATTCTAATGGTCAGAAATGGACAGAAAAGGTCGAAATTTTTAGTAAAATATAGTAAGAGAAGAGACCTACTGTATCCCTGATCCCTGGACCTACATACTCTGTATATACGAGTATATGACATAGTGTATAATAAGTATCTATCAAATATCAGTATATGACTCAAGAACCGAAATTTTTGAGTATTTTCATGTCGAAAAATCATCGTTTTTGGCTCAAAACCCCAAAGAAATGGTGCGATATTTGGTAACTAAAATTTACAATTTCATTTTAACCAATTTCAATCAAAATTATGAGAAATTTTCAAAATTTTGATCAATTTGAGGTTAAAAGAACAACTAAAAACAGTCTAAAAATTTCAAAAACTGTACGAACTGACCCATATCTACCCCTGTAGTAGTATAATAGTATGATATATAGGTAGTTAGTTTAAAATGTATTTTGATAGGTTATGTAAATGAGTGTTTTTGTGGGTAATAAAATAAATTTTTATAAGTAAATCTGGCGAGGGTCAAGTCGGGGGATAATAAATAAATAAATATAAACTTGCAAGTGGGCGTAGGCCCCTACAAAATAAAAAGACTTATCTTTCTCCCAACAGAAATACATACATATATTGTTCAATTTTAAAAACAAGTTTTATTTACCTACTCTATCTACTGATATGACTATGCCTTATAAAGGCATATTGACCAGATCAAATTGTTAAAAATCATAAAAAAATGGTAATTTTTATCGAAATATTTGCAAATTTTGAGAAAAATTTAGATTTTGATAGTCAGAAATTGACCCAAATTTCTGAACCCAACCCCAAGAACCAAATTAATCTGTATTTTGGCCAATTTCAAAATTCTCAAAATGGTTTATATGTCCAAAATCTCATAGAAATATTGCGGTATTTGAAAACTTTCAAAATTTGCGATTTTATTTCTACCAAAAAAATGAAAAATCTTTAAAATTTTGACCAAATTTGGCCAATTTTGAGCAATTTTGAACACTTTTGAGCAAATTTTGAGCAAATTTTAATTAATTTTTAATAATTTTGAGCATATTTTAATCAAAATCTTACCAAAAGTCGATCCATTTAGTATTTCGAATGGAACCTTTGATATTCAAATCCCACAAGTGTTACATAGGAATTCAAAATTTACCATTTCTGCAATGCTATTTCTTACGAGAATTTTGAATAATTTAAGCTAAAAACTCAAGTGTTTAAAAACTCAAACTTTTCTATAAAATTGGCCTTAAAGGGGCTCTTTTGACCTTACTATAATCTTAAATTTACATTATATAAAACATTAAAAACAAAATACTATTAAATATTATTTTGAATAATATGCGCCAAAATCAAAATTTTTGGTCAAAAATTTGCAAATTATATCTTTAGTTCAATTTGAAATGATTTTTTCTTATGGAAAACCTAAATTTTTTTTTGACATTTTGGCATTCGATCGTATGATTGTCAAAATTTTAGCTGATGATTTGCATTAGAAAATTTTCCTATTTATGAATGACTAGAGATTAGACTATCATATCTACCTATATATGTATTTGTATGTATCTATAGTATAGTGGGATTTTTGTATAATTTGAGATTTTAAGGATCGTGAGTTGCAAAAATTTTCGAATTGGGCAATTAGATAATAAATTTAATTTTATGGTCAATTCAAATTCAACTAGCAAATAAATTTTATTTCATCAATTTACTTACTTATAATATCTATCTGTAGTAATGGGAATATGTAGTACATAGTAGTATTCTTTATTTAAATTTTTACAGAAAAAAGTAATTTGAGTTTTAAGGAGAGGCTGAACAGGTTGAATAGGTTGAATATTAATATCATATTTATTTTAATCAAAATCCAAAAAATACAAAAAATATTTGGATATTTATGTCTTTACTCGATCATAATTTGAGTCAAAATTTGAGATTTTTATGAACTTTATGGATTTTTCAATGTATCCTGGCCTAAATTTTGAAATTTATGATGGCAAATTTTGACAAATTCAATCGCAAATTTGGTTTTTATACTCAATTTTTGGACTTTTAATTCTTTTAGATACGATGTATAATCTTACATACTTTGTCATGTTAGCCATGCAAAATCTTAATGCACATTTCAATACAACCAATCATACCTATTTGCTAAAATTTTATAAAATTGAGAATTTAGAAATTCAAAATTTTACTGGGATCAATTGAAATATATTCAAAATTTTGCCATTGGGAATCAAGTTAATGGATTTGGTCCAAAATTTAAAAGAATTTGTTCACTATTGATCAAAATTTGCTCAAAATTTGCTCAAAATTGCTCAAAATTTAGAAATATTTCTCAATATTTTGAAATAAATAATCTGATGGAAATTGAACCTCTACGTTACCAAACTAATATCAAAAATTTTGATATTTTTGAGTATTTTTTTTTAGACATTTAGGAACAAAGTCGAGGAATTTCTGCAATTTTTTTGCAATTTTATCTCACAAATGAAACTTGACAATCTCAATTATTTTTTTTACAATATCTTAATTCTTGTTGTCAGTTTTTTTTACAACAATTGAGCCTCCAGCCATTTTGTCAAATCTTTCTTAAAAAATTCTCAAAAAATGATGTAATTTTGCAAAATAAATCCTTATTTCAAGCTAGGTCTTGTATACTACTATACTATCTATAGTATAGAGGATTAGTAGGTAGTTTTAATACAATAAATAACATTTTATTTCATCTTGTTGTGCATGTAATTGTAATATGAGCAAAAAATTAAAGATTTTTTTTTATAAGAATAAGTTGAAGGCGTTTTTCGTGGACACAATGAGTAATGATGAAAAGGGGGCGGGGGATTTACAGAGAGATTTTTTCGAAGGAAAAATATTCTCATTTTTATCATCTTAAACATACACTATTATGTAGTAGTACTTGAACCTAGTTGTTATTTTGGTATTGAAATCCTAGATAATGAAATCAATCTAGGATTTGGAATTATTTTATTTGAAATCAAGTCAAAGTCAAGGCTTAAGGGCTTTCAAATATGCAGGAAATTAGACCAAAATGTCAAATGATTAAAAGATTCAAAGACCAAAATCGGATTAGATAACTTTCAAAAAAAATGGCAATTTTTGAGTAATACATAATATGTGGTAAATTTTAGCTTAATTTTTGGTAAATTTTTATAAATTGAATTCCAAGTTTGGATTTTCAACCCATTTTTTGGGCTTTTAATTTTTTTATAGATATAGGTACTCTACATCTTGTTACACAAAATCTTATCTTATGCATATTTTAATACAATAAACCTACATGTATTTGTACAAAATTTGTAAAATTAAGAAATTCAAAATTTTATACTTGAAATGAAATGTAATGTAATTAAAATTTTATGAATATTTCATACCTCTACGAGTAGATCAAGAGTCTACAAAGAAAGCAAATTTAAAATCTTAAATTAAATTTTGTTTGAATTTGATTCAAAAATATAACTAGTCGACTTTTTGAGGCGAAATCATTTTTCAAATCTGATCTTATAATAAAATTATGTCAGGCTTTGATCAAATTTGACTAAATTTTGACCCATATTGATCCAATATGAGCAAATTTTGATAAAATTTTAAAGAATTTTCTTGAATTTTGGTTGATAAAATTGAATTTTGAAAGAGTAGGTTTTTGATCATGATCAAATTTGACCAAATTTTTACAGATTTCGAGCCAATGTTGTAAAATTTGAAGATATTTTAATGCATTTTAAACAAGTTTTAGACAAAATTGTATTTTCAAAAGTGTGACCTTCTGATTTTGGTCAAATTTGTCAAAAATTTTACGGTTTTCGATGCAATTTTAGCAAATTTTAAAGAATTTTGACAATATTTTAAGATTTTTTGACCAAATTTTACCAAATTTTAGATGAAATTTGACAATTATGAGATTTGACAAAATATGAGGGTTTATTATTGTACTTTTGGGTGAGTGAGTTTATACAATTGTGGGTTAATCAATTATGAACAATATGAGGCTAATTTGCTACTGAAATGTCTGTGAAATGAATATTTTTGAAATATATTTTTCGGATTTTAGCTTGTGGCTAAATGTACATAAATGTAAATGTAATTAACCCCCTGCCAAGACAAGAACCCTACTCATATCTCTCTGTATAAGGGACCTGACTCACAATTTGCTATTTACAGTCCAAGGGACAATTTTATGCAAATTACAGACCCTAAATAAATAAATACAATTTCACCTAAAATATCAGCAGTAGTATTATCTGTATACCATATTTTTAGAAATAAAATCACATATTTTTGTGACTATTCTAGAGAAAAGTTTCTCCCAAATTTGGATCAAAATTTGTAAAAACCCTTAAAATTTCTCAAATTTGGATCAAAATTTGTCAAAATACACCCAAATTTCCTATTCGAAATTTCAAATGTTACAAAATTTTAAAAGGTGACTTAAAAATTTAAATATTTACAGATCCAACAAAATTTTACTCAAAGGATGTATTCGGCTTTCAGATTTCAGGCCTTTGCATCTTAAACCTCATATAAAGGCCAGATGAGCTCAATTTTTGTGTACATGTTCTTATGTAATCTCCGTATTATCATCAGTATACAATAAAAATTGCAAAATTGGAGTAAAAAGAAAAAGAATTCTTTAAAAACCTTTAAAGAATTTTGAGTAAAAAAATGGACTTGAAAACAATATTTGGGATTCAATTTTTCAAAATTTACCAAAAAATTTGAAACTTTAGATCTAATTTTGATTTTGGATAGTTGATATTTTTTGCCAAGTTTTCTTTTTTGAAGGTTTTTAATAACGTAGCTTAATAAGACCAACTTGGAGACCATTTTATGGCATAAAAGTCCTCCTATTTTGAGTTTTTTTTCTACAATTTTCGTGGTGAAAATTTACTGTAAATGTGCAAAAATTAGGTTTTTTAGAGAATTTTCTCCAATCTGGTCATATTTATCGTAGGATTTGGTTAATTTCCCATCTATTTTGAGTTAATTTGGTAGTCAGTCAGTCCAGTAAATTAAATGCATCTGTCTGATTGTAATTATAGACTTTTGTATTTAATTAATTTGTGTTTCAAAATCGACAGATTTGCTACTACGAGTACCATTGTAAACCATTGGTAGTGTAGAGTAGCCTTTGACTTCTGCATTTTACAAGTAAGTTGGTGGGTGTGTAAAAATATTCAATTTCAATCAAAATCTCATTTATCCAAGTATCTCTAAAATAAATAGAGAAAACAAAGTTGTCAATCAAAAATCCAGAAAAAGTTGACCATCATATCAGTTGGAATCATTACCTTGTTGAATTTAAGAGACTTTTTAGGCTCAAGTTTAATCTCATCCCTATTTTGGCTGAATTTACACCTATATTTTAATGCCCTGAAAGATAAAATTCAAGAAATTTTGACAAATAGTCTGAAATTTTTGATACTTATGTTAAAATGCCCAAGAACAAGAACCAAATAAATTTTGGCAATTTTTGTAAAAAATTTCATAATTTTTTTTGTTAGAGTCATAATGATTTATTTTTGCGTCAATTTTGTCTAAAATTGATCAAAGATTTTCGCCCCGTCCATCACGTTAATCAAGGAGGTCAAAATCATCGAATTTTTGTTATGAACAACTTGTGTTTAAATTCATCCTTATATTATAGGGGTAAACTCAACCAAAATAGGGATGAAATTAATCACAATTCGACTTTTTTAAAGTTGAAATCGAATTTTATTTAAGGGTAATAAGGGGTGGACAGGATTTAGTTCGAGATACGAGTAAATGTTGAATTTATTTTTCTATTTCAATTAATATTAATACGTAGTACAAAACAAACTTTAAAAAAGTTTACTACATATAAAGGTTATAGGACAATTGGTCAAAAGCTCAAAAAAATCAAAATATAAAATTATTTTATGGCTTGTGTTTAATTTCATCCCTATTTTGACTGAATTTACTCCAATATTCTGATCGTAAGTACCTATAACTTTACCACTTTATGAAGTAAATCCAAAATATTTTTTAGTTTAGATTAGGCTATTAGGATAGGATCTTAAAAAATTTTGGATTAATTTCATACTCTTGCAAATGTATAGATAAACCAAAAATATAGGGTTAAATTCAACCAAAATAGAGATCAAATTCAACTCTGTCGTTCATTTATGCATAACACAAATTTCATAATTCAATTTACCTCAAAGAATGGTGAGTATCTTTGATCAATTTTGGACAAAATTGACTTCAAAATAAATCTATTTGACTTTAATAAAAAAAAAAATTTAGGTAATGAAATTTTTTGCAAAATTGTCGAATTTTTTAGGATCTTAAAGGTATGTTTATTTTAACATAAAAGTATTAAAAATTCGTCAAAATTGTGAAAATTTTCTTGAATATTTCTCGAAGAGACTCTTTTCAGAGATTTTATTTCAAAATCTCAATTTTGGCTTGATTGTGGTCGAGTTTAAAATTTCAATATTTTGGACAAGACATTTTAGATATTTGGCCCAAATGACCTAGTACTGATGGCCAAAGAAGATAGACTGAGATAATAAGTTGAATTTGATTTCAACAACTACTTATTAACCATTTCTTTTGACTTTTGACAATTTTATTGTCCCATTTGAAAGCGAAGGAAATTCAAAAGGGGGTCTTTTTCAACTCGAAATTTTCAAAAGTCACAAGAGAGAGAGAGAGAGATTGTTCGAATAAGATAAAAATTCAGCTCTACACCTTTCTTCAACTCAGGATCAATCAAATACAGTCAAACTTCTCTATAAAGCATTTTTCTAAAATTTATTTCAAAAAATCCAAATTTTTGAAAAAATATACAATGTATTATGCCAAAGAATTAAATATTTGAAGATTTTTACCTAATTTTTATTGATAATTAGTTACCCAAAAACTTCATTCTTATTTTGAAATCTTAGTTTTCGTTCATTTGACTATGGTTTGAAATCCTAGATTTCAAAATTGACACATGAGATAAGAATACCATTACTGTATAAGGACACTTAAAAAAATTCATATTTACTTTATAAAATATTGAAATTAAGGTCAAAAGAAAAAATGATATCAAATAGATAATTTTATGATCCATTATAGACTAAAGCCTGGAGATGCTTTATAAACAAGTTTCTGTCTATTTGAAATAATATATTTTTTACACAAGATTTGTTATTAGTTCTTATTTTCTGTATTGTCCTCGTAGGGATTGAACAATTACCTATTTTGTAAAATGACTCGGAAATTTTCAATTCCTTATGGGGATTTGTACAGCAGAGGCTGGCTGACTGTATGGGTAATCATACAGGAATTTAAAAAGTAAGTCTCGACAGCAAATCGTGTGAATTTACTACTACTATAAATACCTATACATAAGAAGGTAAAGAAACCGAACTTTTTAGCTCGTCGCAAAACTCAAATTTCCTAAAATTTTCAAAATTTCAATCCATCTCATAACAACAAAATCGATAAAATTTTGGTTATAAAATCGATAAAATTTGGAAAAATTTCGCCAACTTGCACATAAAAGTCTATAAATTACAGGAAAAATTTCAAATAAAGACTTGAGTTTAATTTCCTCCCTATTTTGGTTGAATTTACCCTTATATTTCATCTAACTTTACTCTGTATGAAATTGACCCAAATTTTTTTTTAGTTTAGTTTAGATTAGGTTAGGTTAAACTACTCGTAAGTTACGATTGGGGTTAAAAAAATTGGCAAAAATTTGAGATTATTTTTTTTCTTATTTTTAAGCTTTCAAACTCCAAATAGTTTCAAATTTCGTCAATTTTCGATCAAAATAGACTTAAGATTTTATTATTATCTTGAACTTTTCCATACTTTTTGATAATGTTATAAAGATCTAGATCACAAAAATGTAAAAATACGAGTATGGTACTTTTTTATGACTTAAATTCATCCCCATTTGGTTGAATATATCCTAATATTTTTGGTCTAACTTTACCCATATATGAAATTAACACAAATCTTTATAAATCCTAGTAATTTCATACATGGGGCAAAGGATATCTTCGGTTTGTAATAGGTTTTCTGGCCTTTATATGAGGTTTAACATGCAAAGGCCTGATACCCGAAGATATCCTTTAAACCAAAAATAAATATCAAAAAAATTAGGTTTTTCAAGCTCTCAAACTTGGTTTAAACCTTTTATAAATTGAAAAAATTGTACAATTTGTAGGTCTAAATGTATGTGTGTGTAAGTAGTCATATGTTTGTACAAATATTAGTCCTTATGAAGGCTATAAGGACATGGGGGCTAATGTTGGGTAAAAATGTTCAAAAGTTGTGTAATATAATAATGCATCAATGTCTCCATTAGCTGAGGGTCGGTTTTTAAAAATTTCCCAAAGTGAGATAAGGAAGGGCCTGCCTGCCTATTGTCCAGCTGATAAACTCAAGTAGCTCAAAATTACCCCTTTTTTTCTATTCTCTACTACACTTTTTATTAGGGGCCTATTAAACCTTTAAGGCTTCTACATTTGAATTCGAAATTTATTCATTTGTTTTGTTTTTTTGTATCAATTGTTTGTTCAATTCAAAATTCAAATACAATCAAGTGCTAATTAAGTCGATATTTATAGGAAAAAATATGGTAGAAATGACCAGGGGCATTTACATTTATATATCAAAATCAAGTTACACTTTTCAAAATATTGGCTTTATATTAGTTAGGTATTGTATACCTTATGAATTGAGTATTTTTAAGGAAAATTTTAAAATTTTGGCAAAAAATTTGTATAATTTATATGGGTATTAGAGAAGACAAATCATTGACTCCTGTATGTATAAGAGGTCATTAAAAAATTTAAAAAATTACAATTTAGTAATTTTTTGTATAAAGACATGTATCAGGAAGGTCTGGTTGAAGAAAGATCTTTGATAAATTTTGGACAAAATTGACTCCAAAATAAATCAATATGACTTTAACAAAATTTCAATGAATTTTTTGGCAAAATTGTGGAAATTTACTATGTTTTTACTTAGGTTCTTATATGTGTTTTGGCATAAAAGTATCCAAAATTTAAGACTCTTTGTCAAAATTGTCAAAAATTTCTCGAATTTTACATTTCAGGACATTAAAATATAGGGGTAAATTCAATCAAAATAGGGATGAAATTAAACTTTAGTAGTTCATTTATGTATTATAAATTATACAAACTTGATAATTCAATTAACATGAATTAATAGATAGAAAGTAGAATGGCGATCTTTGATTAATTTTGAACAAAATTGACTCAAATATAAATCAGTATGACTTTAACAAAATTTTAATAAAATTATTGCAAAAATTGTCGAAAACTAGGTTCTTACAGTAAGTACAATATTCTCAGTCTTCTGTATAGCATAAAAGGGTCAAAATTTTAAGACTTTTAGCAAAAATATTGTCAAGAATTTTATCGACTTTTTGCGTTTCCGGACAATGGCGACTCTATTTCAAAATCTTAATTTTGGTTCGATGCGGTAGTTTTAAATTTCAAAAGTTTAATTTCATCCCTATTTTGGTCCAACTTTTCTTGTACGAAATTAACTCACATTTTTTTTAGTTTAGTTTGTGTATATATTCAGAGTATCCCAATGACATATTTACTAAAATTCTATTTTGACCATGAATACAGAATATAAGACCTTTATCTGTGAAATAGTAAAAAAATCTCATTCTTCAGTTGTCTCTCGAATTTAATAAAAGGTCAAAATTTGTAATTTTTGGCACTTTTTAATTTAAATAAAAATATTAAAGATTCTGCTAAGGAATAGTAGAAGTTATTAGGTTCTCTTCTAGTTTTCGAGAAAATCACATGAAAACTTTATCATAATAAAGAGCTCAATTGACCTCTGTAACAGCTGGGAAATGGGAAAAAGGTCAAATCTCATTTTTTATTAGTCAAGATTATCTTAAAACTATACAAAATCTCTATAATATGAATTTTGACACATATTTTGACATCAAAAGGAGCTTATATATGGAATCTCGAGTTCGAATCCGAACTTGGCCTGAATTTTCGACTCTTCCCTGGATACAGTTTTGTCATCCAAATCGAATTCTCACAATTTTTGTACATTTTTTTCAAAATTTTTGCCAACTTTTATAACAAATTTGTTATTTTAAACCTCTTTTGAAGTACATTCAAATGATTATAACCTCTTTTAATTTTATACATCTTTTAATTTTATCTTTTTATAGAAAAATTTGGGCAATTTTTAGTGTTATATGTGTGTTTAGTATCCATATTTTAAAAAAACTTTGAAAAATTTCAATTATAAAGTGTGCACTTCGCTCGGACATCAAGATTTACAAGTGGTGTTCGAAAATTGTCAATTAATCTTGATCAAATTCAACCTGAGCAAGTTTTTCTCTGTTAATAAGTCTATAATCTGTAATTAGTTTGTTAAATTAGACCTAATTTAAGTGACCCTATATGGAAGTCATCATTTACATTTACACAAAAATTTATGTAAATTTTTTCGAATGACATTTCATGCACAACTTTCGTCCAAGTCAAATAAGGAGTGGGTGAAAGTTGGCAAGTTTTAGTTTTACATTCAAAGACATTTCTTATGCGAGAAACTTTCGATTCCTTACTAAAAATATTTAAATTGATTCAACTTTTCGATTTCGATTCAATTTGGACAATTTTTCGAAAGTCTTTGAAAAAAAGACACTTTTACAAAGTTTTCAAAAATAACAAGCAAAGGTTCATATTTGTTTAAAACAAGATTTTTCTAAATAATTCCATATGTTAATTTAACACTAAAAATTGTCCAAAATTTTCATATGAAGATGAGGTAATAACGAATGCATCGAAATTTATCCCAAAATTTTGTTAGAAATTTTCAAAAAAAATTCTTATCATCATATGAATGTACTTCAAAATAGGTTTAAAATGGCAAATTTGTTATAAAAGTTGGCAATTTTTTTAAAATTTTGTCAAGTAAAATCTTATAATACACTACTTACTTAAAATACCATAAATATACTATAAATAGTCTATTCAACTCTAAAAAACCTACTTAAGACAAGACTTAATTTACAATAAAATCAATGCAAAATTGTAAAAATCAGACATCAGAGAATTAAAGAATATCATTTTTTTTGGACTATATCATGTCCAATATATTGGCTAAATTTAGTATCTGAATGTAATTTTAACATGATTTCTAAAAATGTTTAATTTCAGCTTTTAGTTCTTCTCATTTCTAAGGTCATTATAAAGGACTTTGGTTTAATCTCAACCATATTTTGGTTGAATTTACCCCTATATTTTGGTTTAACTTTACAACTGTGCCCGTATGAAATTATCCCAATTTTTTTTAGTTTAGTTTAGGTTAGACTAGTTTAGGATTTAAAATTATGGGTTACTTTCATAAAGGTGTAAAGTTAGTTCAAAAATTTAGGGCTAAGTTCAACCAAATTAAGGGTAAAATAAAATCAGAGTTAAAATTTCAAACTTTTAGATAACGCAAAAAATCCAAAATTGTCAAAAATTTTTACTTTTTGAGCTTACAGGCATGCAAATTTTATGAAATATTCACATAATTTTATCAAATTTTTGATTTTTCTGAGATTTATGAACTTTTGCTTGTTGAAAAAGTAGTAGAACATACTATACTATGGTAGTATTTTCATGAGAATTTGTATAATAGTCTTTGATCATGATTTCTGTTTTTTGGTGTCAAAGTGAACTCACCGAATGAAAATTTATAAATTACCTCCCTTTTTTTGAGGGGGGAAATCAATCGATTTATTTCACTTTCTCGGAAAAGTTTCGAGACACGCAAATTCGGTGATCCATTAGAAAATTTATAAATCAACATTCGAAATCCTGACAGCCCAAATACCCAGCATTTTGAATGGGGAAATAGACTCGGAAAATGTACAAAAAGTCTATAAATATCTACAGATATATGGTATGGAGTAGGAAATTTTATGATTTTAGCCTCTTTTAGTGGTATTTTTTATCTCAAATTACAATTTAGAAATCCAAGATTTCATAAGTAGATCAGAGAAAACTAAGATTTCAAATTGAAAATTGAGTCAAGAACTGTTTGATAGAAATTTTCTAGAAAAATTTAAGTAATTCAGCTCTGAAAAATGAATTTTAGACCCTTTCCTTATATCTACTTGTAAATTATAAAATTATTATAGAACCAAAATTAGGCTTTTCTGAGCTGAATATACCTACCTATGTGTAGTTGATCTACTATTCTGTATAATATTCAATCACCAAATATTGAGCTTAAAATAAGTATCTTATAAAAGATCCTAAAAATTTCCTTAAATAAAAGTCAATTTGATAAAGAGTAGATACAAAATTGGGATTGTTAAAAATAGTTAAATATTGGTGTAAAGCCTAGTTAAAGTGTAACATTTAAAGCGTAATATCAAATAGATGAAAAACTAGGATTTAAAATTTAAAATGTAAAATACTGTTTGATTTTTTAAATACAAATTTTGTGGCATAAAAATATTTAAATATCAGAATATTTTCTTTCTACTAGTTTAGTTTAGGATTGGGATTGACTTTATAAATGAAAAATTTGATGAAATTTTTGACCAATTTGTCTGAAAAACTTGATTTTTGGTCAAATTTTGCACAGTTAAAAACCAATATTACATTACATACATATAGTAGGGGTATACAAGTGTGGATATATAAGAAATGTCCGTATAGATATCAAAGATGTACTTGACAAATGTCAGGTCCAGGTTTGGCCAAAAACAGACACTTTTTTGTAATTTCTAGGCTCAATGAAAAAAGCTATTTCTAAAAATTTTAGCCTTTTAACTAACTAGGATAGGGTATTTAAAATACATAGTAGGGAAATCAGTCGAGTTATTTTCGACCATAAAAATTTATTTAATTGTGGTTTCCAGCAGTAAGATCTTTTTTATTGGTATTCTTATATCAAATTGCAATTAGAAATCCTAGATTTCGTATTTAGATGATCGAAGACTAGGATTTCAAATTGAAAATTAAGATTACTGGTTTCAGAGAAATTTTAAATGTATAAAAATTCAAATTAACTCGGCTCTGAAAAGTACATTTTAGAACGTTTGCTTGTAAATTATAATCCAAAATTTGGCTTTTTTGAGCTGAAAATACCTGTAGTTGTCATACATATACTATACCTACATATATTTAATGAGTCAAGATGAATTTCATCCCTAATTTGGTTAAATATACCCTGTATTTGTGTAAATTTATCCCAAATGTGTATGAAATAAGCCCAATTTTTTTATTTTAGTAAAGGCTAGGTTAGATTAGATTAGGATTTACAAATATTTTGAGTTAATTTCATACATGGGTTAAGTTTGACCAAAATTATAGGTGTAAGTTCAACCTTAAAAATAGGGATCGGATTAAATCAGTCATATTTAATCACCCTTATTGATCCTAAAATATGTAATGAAAGATACAAAAAAATTTCTCAAATAAAAGCCAGTTTGATAAATTTGAATACAAAATTGGCTTTTTTTCTTAAAAGTTTCGTAAATTAGAATTTTTGAATCCTAAAAACATGAAATATTTCTTAAAATTTTACATCATTTAATCTGTAAATAGAGATCTGAATCTTGTCTGATTTCAAACAGTCGATTTGAACTTTTCAGAATTTTAAAATTGATAACTACCTAATAAGTATCCATGATACTATTAGTCACCTAGAATCTATCTTTTTTGCTTAATAATTATTACCGATTTTTAAAAATGATTCATTTTTTTTTGCTTTTGAGTTGTAAATTGATTAAAAAAATTCTATTAGGACTTAGGAATCAATTTTGATGTATGTAAAAGTCAATGAACAAACAAGCATGCAAACTTATGGAAAAGGTCAAAAAATGTTGAAATTGAAATTTCAAGCTGGAGATCCAAAAGAGCCCCACCAAAGTTAAATTCAAGCCAAATTTTCAGTAGAGAATGAGCTTTAAAATGAATTTTTCCGGCTTTTTATACTCGGTTTTATCAGAGCTGACTATATAACTACCCTAAAGACTATATTATGTATTTAGATAGAAATCAAATGTAGTACTATAGGTACATAAGGTATATAAATCCTAGATTTCGTGTAGCAAATACGAGTAGGTGAAAACTAGGATTTAAAATTTGAAAAGTAAAATGCTATTTGATTTTTTAAATACAGATTTTGTGGATTTATATTTTTTAGATAACCTTTTTCTCTAATTTAGGTTTGATTTTATGAATAAAAATTTATGAAATTTTTGACCAAACTGTTGATCAATTTGACCGAAAAAATTTGATTTTCGGTCAAATTTTGCACAGTTGGAATACAAAATAACATAATAGGCACTGATAACTGATAGTTAAGCAAGTGTCAATCAAAAAGCTCAAAAAAGCTATTTCCAGAATTTTTGAGCTTTTTAACAAGGTACTTAAAATAGGCTCCGATTCAATCTCATCCCTATTTCAGTTGAATTTATCCCTATATTTTTTATCTAACTATTCCCTTGTATGAAATTAACTCAAAATTTTCAAAAATTCTTACCTAACCTAACCTAAACAGAACTAACAAAATTTTATGTTAATTTGTGTTAAAAAGGTACAGCGTTACCAAAAATATAGGGGTAAATTCAACCAAAATAGGAATAAAATTAAACTTGTTTCCTTAAATTAGTACCTACTATAAATATAAAATGAGTCGAGTTATTTTCAACCACAAAAATTTATTTAATTGTGGTTTTCCAGCAGTAAGATCTTTCAAAAAATTCCTCAAAATATGTAAAAAAAAGTCTAAACTGTGTACTTATAAAGGGTTAAGTTAGGTCAAGAAATGTGTATGTAAAAGTGCATTTGATGGTCCTTTGACATGCTTTACATTATTTCTGAAAAATTCAAAAAGTAAGGAATTAAAAAAGGGGAAAAACTGATGCCTGAAGCTCCATTTGAAATTTGATGTCGGCTGACTTACATTCTCAATTGTACATACAAGTATACCTACATATAAAGTACCCATACTTGTAGATACTTACATAATATACAGTATGTACTATTATAGTAGTAAATGTATAGAAATAAATTTTAGTTTTTGAAATGTGCATTGTTCTAGTGATGGTGTGGTAACCTATAATTTGGAAGAAAAAAAATGGAAAAAAATGGTCAATAATTTAATGGTTCATCGGAAATCCAGAGCCAGACCAACTTGGAGACTTGGACCCTTACAATTTTATGAATTTTAGCTCGCATGATAGCTCTGAAAACTGACAATTTTTTTTTAAATTTTATAAAATTTTGAACATTTAAAGGGTCTTTCTACGATTTTTTTGCTAAAAAACCGAAATTTTGACCAAATTTTGAACATTAAAGCGTTTTCTATTGGTTTTTCAATCGAAAATTCCAAAAATTTTGAAATTTTTGACAGATTTTTGAGCATTTAGAAAGTTTTTCTAATCGATTTTCTATGAAAAATCTATAATCTTTTAAAATTTTGGTCTAATTTTAAACATTAAAAGGTTTTTCTACTTGATTTTCAATCAGAAATCGCCAATTTTTTCAAAATTTTGACAAAACTTTTTTTTATAAAACTTGTACCGAATGCTTATCCTTTGATATAGTATACTAATTCAGCTCTCACAAACCAGATTTAGGTCTCAATTATACAAGTAATTATTATATTTATGGTCAAAGCCTAGTTTTTAGAGCTGAATAAGATAACTGAATAGTTAATTCTAGTGTATCCTTTAGAACTAAACTTTTCCTAGTGTTTTTAAGCATCTCTTTTAATTTTCAAGTTTTAGATATCGACACATAATGTAATGTATAAGACGAAATCTAAGATTTCAAATTGAAATTTGAGATAAAAAAAAGCACTATTTTCAAAAAAATAGGCTTTCAAGATGGTCTTAAACACTTTATTTGTACATTTTATATACTATCTGGAACCTGTATAGTGACTAGTACTAGTACAACTCTAGTATAGATTTTGAAGGTTACTTTTCTATCCAAAATTTTTTTCTGACGCTTTTTTTACCCCCTTAGATAAAATGTGGATAAAATAAATCTTGAGAAATATTCCAAACCCTTTAAGTCATCCTATAAAATGTTATAAAATACAAAATATAATTTATATTTCATTTCAATACATTACAGAATACATATGGTCTGATATACAGGCAGATCTCTTTATAAGGAACTCCTTTATAACGGCAGTAATAAGCCAAAAAGATGGAGAAAAATACGGATAGTTGACTGATAAATTAACCCAAAAGGGTTTTAATTGGGTTAAAATGATAAATATCGAAAGTGTTCAATTAACAAATTCAGCCGTTAAAAGCCAGGTTTTAACTTCAAATAAACCTGTATTTAATTCTATAATTGAGTACTTTTGAGGCTTTAAGCCTTTATAATGAGAATGAGCTCAAAATTTTGGAAAAAAATTCTCAAAAAATACGGCTTGGATTTAATCTCGGTCGATTTTGGTTGAAATTACCTCTATGCTTTTGATACACCTTTAATCCTGTATGAAATTTACTCCAAATATTTTTAAAAATCCTAGCCTAACCTATTAAAACCTTAGCTAAACTAAAAATTTTTGGTTTAATATCATACATATAGGTAAAGTTAGACCAAAAATATAGTGGTAAATTCAATCAAAAAAGAGAACCTATCCTTAAAGATGAAATTAACCTTAAGTCCTTCAAGAATCTGTATTATAATATAATACAGATATTTACACAAGTCCGAACTTTACATTTTAATGTCTAAAAATGACTCAAAAATTATCACATTTTAAGGCTTAAACTTTAAAATTAATGGCAGTTTAATTTAAGTTATGATTTTTGAAAATAAAATTTGAATCAATTTTATACAAAGGTATAGTTAGACCAAAAATATGGGGTAAAATTCAGCCAAAATAGGGATGAGATTAAATCGGAGTCCTTAAAATTTAGCAATCTGCAGGAGAATGTAATTAATTCAAAATTATAAAAATAAATTGAAATTTTTGTGAATATTTTACTATTTTTGCCAATAAAAATTACTAATGATTCATCCTCGTTTAGTTCCCAAAAGATTAAACCTCTAGTTCTATCAGTAATCTTTAAAAACATGAATTTTTATGACTTTTTACAAAAAACTAAAAGAGATTAAACACAAGTCTTAAAAGTAAAAAATGAACTGTTCGTTATAGAGAGATTCAAGTGTATAGAATATTAGAAATATTAGACGAAGACTTTTTGTTTTGAATTTCTAATCTTTTATTCAAATCTAATATCGTTTCTAGTCCTAGTATATGTTGATGTAGATAAAATCCAGTTTTATTTTTCTCTACAAAATCGACCAAATGTCTTGAAACCACGAGATTTATGAGATAAACCCTTTACTTTATGAATATTCAATAAATTACACACTACATACATAAGGTTAGCAAACTACAACAAAAAGCACGATTTTTTAAGAAAATTTTTCATTTCTTTAAAACACTTGTAAACCGAAATTTTGATGAAATTTTGCAAAATTTTGCCAAAAATTTGAGTATTTTTATCTTATTTTGAAGCTTTCAAACTCCAAATAGTTTCAAATTTAGTCAAAAATCGTTCAAAATAATCTTAAGATCGAAAAATTTTCGCATAATATGAAGGAATAGATAACAAAAACGTAAAAATAAGGTAATTTTTTTATGACTTGATCTCTATTTTAGTTGAATATATCCCTTAATTTTTGGTCAAGCTTTACCTGCATGTATGAAAATAAGCCAATATTTTTTTAGTTTTGCTAGGTTAGATTATCATTTAAATAAAATTGTGTGACTAGAGTTGTAAAAAAGAGGTACCTCGCGGGTATAAGGTACCTCCTCAAAATACTCGCAAGGTAAACGAGTACCTCTACGGGTACCCGTATATTTAATTAAAAAATCGTT
>JAQIXA010000882.1:0-32626 GCA_034699045.1 Nanhermannia cf. coronata Gr-Ori-00579
GCTCCTTTTTAAATTCCTTTAATCTTTTCTTTGAATAAATACTTGACCCCTGCAATAAAAGCTTAAAAAAACGAGAAAAAAAACTCAAAATATCTAAATAAAAAAAAGTCATTTCTATCTTAAGTTACATATTTTTGATTAGAAAGATTATCCAAAAAAGTTAAATAATATTTTCATTTTAAACTATTGATAAATTTGTTTTAAGGTAGGGTACTTGAATAGCTAAAAATGATTGGGTGCAATATCGATTGGTTTAGGGACTTCAAGTGCGAGTTTGATGATGGTCACGAACCTTTTTTTTGTACTATTTTACTTCCGCGTATCTCGTAATATTTGGCCAATGTTACAGCATAAGCATAAGTATTTATGTACATTACTTATATGCATTATATGCATTATATGTATATTTTATAGTAGTTGTCTGTTACGAGTATAAAGGGTAGGTTCAAGTTATACCTATTTTGTTTGGATAGAGCGATTAACGTGAATTCACTTCGATGGGGGTAGTCAATAAAATTGCCTGGAAACTGTTATAGAAAACAAAGGGGTGACAATTTAACACATATTAGGACATGTAATGCATTTGATATTCCACAACATAATATAATGCAATTGAAGGAAAAATAGATGCACAATCGACCAAATACAATGCAATGTATTTTATAAAAAATAAACTAGAAAAAATGATATTAGTATTACCTCTATTGTATTATACGAGTTGCAAAGTAAAATACTTTTTGGTACACACCTACGAGTACCCTATAGATATTACAAATAGATATTAGGTTTAGCTATTAACTACCTAACTTGTCTTTTTGAATAAAGCAAATTGATACTCGAACTCGAAACTTTTCTTGTAGAGACAACGAACTTTCGATTTCTATTCAAGTAGGTATAGATAGGACAACAAAAACGCAAATTATTATATATTTAGTAGTTTTTTGAGCACCTTACCTACCTATATTTACATTACACTAAAACTTTGACTATTCTAAAATGGGTCAATTGAATTTATCATTATAGATTAGGAATACTCTTTATTATAAACGGTAATATTTATCTCTGAATAAATAACATTAGATATGTAAAAGGGCTTACCTCAGCCACATAAAGAATTTTAGGTCCAAAAAGTGAGTGAACAGAAGTCCCTTCGGTTGCCTGAATGATGGTAATTGAATTTTTTTTAATAAACTCATAAAAATGCATACTTTATAATACATAATATATATAACACATAGTGAATGTGAATTGATTACCTACCTGAATGACTGCTGGCACTTTTGTAAAATCTTGAAAATAAATTTTAAAAAATGTATGAAACCAAATACACAACTATTAACTAGGTATTAAAATAAAATTAATATGTTGTAAATACCTCCATTAGTATCTCTGACTCGTATCTGGAACTCGTACGTTCTTCCCAGATCGAGGGGTTTCATGAGGACAACATCGGCTTGACATATGACCTCAGTAAGTGAGCAGCCGAGAAAATCGAGACTCAAAAGGGTCTTCCCCAAGGCTGTCAAAATCTCAAACTCGAGCGGAAAATTCCCGTCCGAGTCAGAAGCTCTCAATCGGTATATTATTGTCCCGACCTTCGCAAAAATTGTTCCATTTTAACAACTACTTTAAAAACTTATACCTAGTTATTATTCATTGTGAGCAGTGTTGGCTTATTAAAGGCTAAATTTTTTCAGAGAAAGTCGACTATCAGTACTTAATTGTGCTAATATATAATTGCCTTTATTATTAAAAATTAAGTATCTACTGATAGGCACTTAAGTACCTACCTTAAATCTGAAAATTCAAGTTAGTTATTTTACGATTAAAATTAATTTTATAGTCCAAAAATATAATATGTACTAGACTAAAACAACCATTCATATTAATTCAGACTTATTCTTAGAAAAGAAAGTTCTTTAGTAGCTAGTATACGAATATACCTATCCCAAAAATGCATAATAAAATATATGGTTGTATCTTTTTACTTTCATCGGTAAAATGCCAACACTGCTAACATAATTTCTTCAAATGCTTTCGATTAATAATTAAGTGTAAACTTTATTTCGCATACTACCTATTTATATTACCGACTATACAGTTTACATTAAGCAGTGTATTGATACCACCACAAACTTAAGTTTATATGCCAATTCTACTACTTATAAACACAAACTTAATTCAAGGTGAATAAGATTTCACTTACGGGTGTATCGTGGGGGACGAGAACTAATGAAAAAAAAGTATAAATATTAGATCCAAATGTTGTAAGTTCTGATAAAAGCAACTTGAGTCAGATAGTAATAATGTAAATATAAAAATACCTATCCTCATATTTGTATCGACATCAAGTAGAGGATAATTTCCACTGACCAGAGTCAAGAAGAGTAGAAGAAAGAAAAAAATGATCATTTTAGACTAGATTTTTTTATATCAGTAGTAAGAGGAGCAGTAGTAGTTTACTATTATTATAAATTTTTGTGAATTGAATTGAAATAAGAAGTAAAGACATTTTTGCTTCACTTTTTCGCACAAAGTGAAAGTCTCCTGTGGCTCAAATCCTTTGAATATTCACCGTTTTTTGACATTGTTCATCGATCATTATTTATTCACACATGTAATTTGAATGTATACATAGTATACTTAAGTATAGTACTGATAGTATCGGTAGTAGTAGTAGTAGCACATGATAAATATGTTTCACTAAATATTAATAGAATATATAAGCAGTCCAATTTCAATGAAAAAAAAATAAGTTAATAAGTTCATCAGGTCTCACATTTGACTCGTATTTCACTCACATTTCTTTTGCATATTCATGAAAAATAGTACAAGTTTGGAAATAATTATTAAAGGCTCAGGTTAGTTTCACAAGTGAAAGCACTTTACTCACTTTTTTTAAACTTGATATTTCCTTAAAATATTGTCACAAGCCTTTTCCCATGCATTTTCACCATTCAGAATCCAGATTCATTTTAAAAAATGAAAATATCAAATCAACTAATAATTCAATCGATTAGTTTGCCTTGGTAAACTGCTGAACTAGAGTCTACAGTCATTGAGAACCCTCCAAAATTCTCACCCACGCACCAATAAAGTAAATGTATAAGACACTAAAATAGAATCAAACCTCAACCACAAATTTCCTTTTTTAGCAACAAAACAGAAACAGTAAATTAGTTGAGGTACAATAAGGATAAATATTTTCAAGAACTTTGATGGGTAACTAGTGTAAAGTATGGGGTGAGTGATTCTTGGAGATTGAATGAATAAATAATGGTTTTTTCTTATAGGACCTGTATGTCTTATGATGGGTGAATGGTTTTTTCTTCCAACTTACTACTATTAGCTACCTGGTAAAGATAGTTATAATAGTAAGTAGGCGAAAGGTTTTTTTCGAGGGTGGTTGGGACGAACAAACCTTTCGGTCCGGGTTATTTCGACTGACTGAGCCTTTGCATGTGGACTGAAAATGTCAATTGTGTCAATTGCCCGAACCCACTTTAACTCCACGCAGCCATTTACTACTCGCTACTCACTACTTATGAGTATTTATCCTATTAAGGATATTATACTATTTAGTATGTACAACTACTACTTGAAGCATTTAACTTATTTAATATGCTAACTTGACTTGAATTGCTACTTCAGTTATAGTAATTGTAATAGGTACTAGCAGTTAGTAAAGTAAGTAGTACCTATACTATTACTCAAAATCTCTAGAAAATGTTCAGCACAGTATCACCACATATAGTACAGAATATGTACGAGTAGTATGCAACGAAAATCTATGGTATATAACTATAATAATCGTCGTAAGTATTTTTTGGTTTTGGGATTAAGAAAAAATACTAATCGAATGTTAACATGAACTATGAACTACAACAGCTAGACTTATGGGTGCAATTTTTTATAATACTTACCTATAAGTATTAGTAGGGTACTATAAGCAAATAAATAGTCACTAGTCTTTAAATTTTTTCATAAGAGCTTTTTAGACTACCGTACAGTACATAGTATGTATATATATATATATATATATATAAACCTAACTGCTAAATTAGCTAACCCTGACCTAAGGCTAGCTGTAACTTAGGCTGTAATAAGAATCAAGATTTTTCAGTCGTAAAACTAGTGCTTGTATTACGTAAGAACTAAGAACTACAGTATATATTTTGTAATTTTTTTTATTCAACTGATTAATACTAACTATTACAATCAACTTAAATTTAAGTCTATAATTAATGGTCATTTGTTGTATATTCAATATATAAAGAGAAAGAGAAAGATGCTTTCTCTAGTTTTTATTAAACAAGACATAATTGCTATACTACTCATTTACAACCAATTATGATATGGTTAGAAAGTGTAAGCAGGTCCGAAAACATTTAATAATCTTTTATTCCGTATTCTATTTTTGTATTTACTTATGTAAAACTTATTTATTTTTACTTATTTGTATTTACTTTTACTATTTTATTTAGGGTACCTATTACATACAGATACTATCTAGCAGTCGATCGAAGTCGTATAGGTAATAGTAGTCGTAGTATCTACTACCAAGACCAGTAGATATACCAGACCGAGCGCATTTTTCATTTTACAGCAAAAGTTTTGTAACCAACGAAAGCCCTATCTCTCCTAGTAAACTCTGATTGTGGCGCCCCGGCCGCCACTATCCTATACTACAACTCCTTAATAAAGCTTATGGGAAAATGCTGAGAGTAGCGACAGTGAGTAAAATTATCCCTACATTTTTGGAACACTTTTTTTCTCCTTCTCGCTGGGTCTTATCTATCTACTGGTCTTGCTACTACCTACTAACTACTACTACTACTACACCTACATATTGAACTGGATTTTAGTATATCAATCCCTAACCCTAGCAATAAGCAATATGCTGCAAAAAAATGAGTTTATACAGCTCAAAATCGAGTTTGAAGAACATTGATCAAAAATTTATCATCCGAATTTTATTCTAATTTTTTCGGCCTACTATATCATACCAGTATTTCTTAATTAGCTTTTACCTTACTAATATGCAACCACCTAGTAGATATGTGAATTTCAATTTCAAATGTACCCTACCCATATACATGTAAGTAAAGATAAGGTACCGAACCTTTTTCGGTACCTTTTCATTTCACTTTTTTAGAATTACTGATATACTACTTGCGGTTTATAGTGTATTTTGAAAATTGTTCTTGAAATCTTTGATTTGAATTATAGTTATTAGGCACATAACATAACTATAAGAACTACATACTACTGGGCAAGTAATACAAATACTTTTGAATGTAGGTAAGGTAGTAGGTAAGGTAGTAGGTAAATTATTCTATTTCTGTAATAAAATAAACTAGACTCAAATATTATACCCTATTACTTGAGCCAGGTATGCTTTTTTTGCAATATCGTATCGTAAGAATGTAATTCAACTTGGTTGAGTATTGACACATAGACCCTGTATTGACACATAGACCCTGTACCTTTTAAAATGAACTAGTTCTTGAAGGTATTTAAATGGAAATTAGGGTTATGTTGATATCGATATTGAAATAAAATCTTGAATTACAATCAAGAAAACAAAATTGGGTAAGAAAAAGTAGAACTATAGCTAATCTTAAGTAGTAATCATCCTGATCCTGACCTGGCTGGCTAATAATTGATTAGAGTCTAGGAATTAAATTGAAATATTATTTTCAAAAATAAACTAGAGAAAATACATACCTAGTAGAGTAGGTTCATCGGTTCATACGACATTATAAAATGGATAGTATAAAAATACTTATTCATAGTAGTGTACCTAAGCATTTTTAATACAATTGCATTTAAGTAAGCATCTATAATGTATCTACTTAAACATTGAAATAAGTAGGGTACAATAGAATCAAGTAAATACCTAGTAAAATTCATTGTTTATTTTATTGAATTTAATAGTTTTTTTTAATAATATAATAAAATAACTAATGACTAGAATGTTATTATTTACTAGGTACTATATAAATAACATATAATTACTTTAACAGTTTTTGATATTGAATATTGATATTATTATTGTCAGTAATTTCAAAATTTGTTAAACTTGATAACTTTTGACAAATTGAACCCGAATACTATCTTATGGCCTAGAGCTGATAAATTCTTTGGCTTTGATGAAATAATATTTACTTTTTATCTATATTACAAAGAGAATTCATTAATACTATTTTCTATTTTAAGGAAATCTCTTAACAAAGATTACTATTACTGTTTACTGATTATTACTGATACAATTTTAGTGCTAATTGGTATTATAATTTTATATCAAATTAAAAAAATAGTGATAGTAGTTGTATAAAGTAAATGGAATTCTTTTTGAATGTGTGAGATACATTAAAATAATAAATGATCACTAAAATTAAAAATAGAAAACCTGTTCAACTTATTCTTTCAAATTAACAAAAGTTGCATTTTTAAGATATTAACTAATCAAACCAAATAAATACATACATACTTGTGAATAAATTCTTTAAGAAAACCTTGTTTTTTTTTATCGAGCCCTGCTGGTATTTATAAAATTAGATAGTTTCCTACGTAAATAAGCATTCATTTTAATATTTACCTATCTGATTTATTATTGTCTTATTTTTTAAAATGCATTGCGTTCTCATTCTGTATTAAATATCTAACTCGAATCACATTATATAAGCAATAACTACACTAGGTATGTCTAGTAAAAAAGATTCAATTCTTTCTTTTCTATACTTGCATTTTATAATTTATATAGGAACTAGAAACATCAATAAAAACTACTACATCTACATAATATG
The DNA here is from genome assembly GCA_034699045.1 of Nanhermannia cf. coronata Gr-Ori-00579. NCBI lineage: Eukaryota > Metazoa > Arthropoda > Arachnida > Sarcoptiformes > Nanhermanniidae > Nanhermannia > Nanhermannia cf. coronata Gr-Ori-00579. The sequence goes on from JAQIXA010000882.1 coordinate 6,810, forward strand.
CAGGCTATGTACGTAAAATTATAACTAGGTACTAGTGAGCGTTTTATACTTTTATATTCGATATGATAATTATATCACCACATAACATATGTGATTGACTAAGCTTTTTAAATTCTATTTACAATATTTCATTGTTTAATTAACTGAATTTACTAATTTGATAAATGTTCAATAGTATTAGGATTATGTATGAAATGATAATTATTTTTACTTCTCATTTTGAATGATGTACTTTTATCGAGTTCAATTTTTTTGCTGAATTGAATACATATTATTATGCATTATGCCTTCTGTTAGTGTTTAAACTATTATCATGTTAATGTAGGATAAGATATAAGGAGCAGAATAACCCAGACAAAATTACCATTTCATTGCTGAATAGGTTTTGAAATTGTAAGTTCGTCCATTAATGCTTCAATATATGAGTTTCCTCCAAGGCTATTTATTTCATTTCTAATTTCTTCTTCTAGTTGATGAAGAGCATTTAAAGTGTAATCCAAAGATCCAAACTTTGCAAGAAGAGATACGAAATATCTTTTGAGATCAGTATTTTTTGTCCTTTGCTTCAAAATACACAAGATTTGAGTATCCTCTGTTAAAATGGAAAATTTATTAATTCAATCTTAGGATAATTATTATTGTAGCGTTTCTAAAATAAAATAAATTCATAAATTTACCTGGAACTGTTCGAATCGCATGAATAACTGGAAAACTAAACTTCCCTTCAGTGAGATCCTCACAAAAGCTTTTATTTTCACAGTACTAATTTAAAAAATAGATTTTGAAAATATATGACCAATATATTTTTTAAATTTTATTACCTCTGCTAAAGTTAAGTTGGCGTAATCGTCTCTCACTTGAAAATAAAGTCCCATCAAAGAAACAACTTTTTTCAAGTCCCTTTGATCTTCGCTAAATAATTGAAGAAGTCGAATAGCAAGCATAAATAACCCTCCAGTTTCTAATCAAATTATTACACAATATTAATTTTTGCATAATTATTGTCAAATCTATTGATATCTAATATAAATACTTACTTTTAACAATAATTTCTTTATACTGTTCCTCTGTAGAATTTTTTTTAAATTTATAAAATCATTATTTTATTATGGCTATTTCTATCTTATCTCAAGATCTTGAATTTAAAGTTGACAATTAAATTCAAGCATCAATAGTTTTAAATAATAGCTATTAGGCATTATTGCACTTTGCTTACCACTGGGACAAACGAATGAATCTCTCCAATATATTTCCATTCCTTTAATAAAATAAATATAAATTAATGCAAAGGATTCAAAGATAAGACAAAGAAAAGATAAAATATATTAGATATGACATTTATTTACCTTGACCTCGATGAAGTTCTAGTAATTGCTCCGTAAAAACTTCCACTGCCTAATTTTTTAAATTATTGTTTAAAATTAGAGAGATTTAGAACCGAATATAAAGTTAGAATTTACTTTCGGATGATTAAGTTCGAGAACTCGCTCAAGAGCAATGAAATACACGTAGTTGGCAGCATTAATTGTCTAGTAAATTGATAATTTGTTACAATTTTTATAATTTTTTAATTGCGTAAAACATTACCTGTGGAATACCGTATATTGCATGCGCGACTAAAATAAATGAGAAAAGATATGAAATATAAATGCCTAATTGTAAATTAATTAGAAAATTGAAATTGACAAAAAACCTGGCTGTGCACGTCTTAATTCACTTCCATCTTCAATATCATCAATCCTGATAAACAAAATACCATGTTTTAAGGTAGACATTATTAGGCATTATTTCTCGTAATATTCAGAAGAAAAAATAGAAACGTAATTACAATAATGAAGCATTATGGAGCATTTCAACAATGTCACAGATTTTGGTAAGTGTCTCTGGTGCAACTTTAAGCCACTGTAAATAAATTAAAATTCTAAGTACATAATAATTTTGAAATTCTGCAGTAATGATCGCTTACCTAGTTCTTAACTTTTTATACATTTTTTATTTATTTTATTTTACCTAGATATATTATTTACTATTAGGACTATATTATAATAAGTTATCTTCTATGGATCAAATGATCAATTTTATATAAATCTATGTAATATACATGAAATTAGGAATACCAATCGCAATCGCCAATCAGTATTTTCCAGAAAATATTATTTAGAGATCACGAATTAATATTATATATGTGTACTGTACACTATCAACTATGAGATTAATTAATTTATCTTGAAAAACCGATACCAACACCAATAAACTATGTCTAATATCTACGTCACCCGAATTTAATTAGATCTTTCAAAAACTAGGCATTACGTAACGTATCTTATACAAATAAAATGAAATGATTGATGACTGTAATATACTTACATGATTAAAGGCCACGGATAATTTAGAGCGAATTTGTTTTCCAGGCAAAGAGCTGATATAGTCAAAAGAATGCAAAAGTATCTTATCCACAGAAACATCTCCACTCGAGCTCGCTTTCATCTTCATACAATTATAGTTATTATTCATCTAAAGTTAAAGAATTAAAAATGACAATTATTAATTAGGTAGTGTAGTAAAAATTTTAAACCAAAATTATTTTGTTTTGTAATGTAGGTAGGGTACCTTTTCTAAGATCTGAATTTTCAAAGAGAGAAAAGTCTCTTCCTAATCACGATTTCGATGTCAATTCTCACTCCTTCACTCTTGGTTTAAAACATGTCGATGTCAGAATCAGAGTACTAGAGAACAGAGGGTATGTCAGTTCTAGTTCTGCAGTAACTACTGGTAAACTGAAACAATTTTAGATAATTAGAAAATCTATTAGAATGAGTTCCGTAATAAATATTTATATACCTTATAATATAGTACAGGTAGGTTACAGGTTACCTCCGTAGAGCCTCCGTAGGTATGTGTAGTGTAGGTATGTAACGTTAACTTACTAAAAATGAACTAGATTAGAATTAAACGACGGCTGGAGTGCTGTGCTGGATAGATTCCTAAAAAAGATAGTAAATAATTTTACATTACTTTACTAGATGTATATTAAGGTAATATAGGATAATTTAAGGATAGTATAGTAGGTATACTCTGTAATTCTATGGTCTATGAATCATAAAAAAGCAATTACCAGAATAGTCCCTCACTTCAGAAAGTATCAGATTAGATTTAGATTAGATCAGATGACAGAACGGTATAATTAGTATAAATAGCAAGTATTTAAAAATTTTAATGTTATTTAACTTCTTTCCCTGCTGATCGGATCGGAAATTGGCAATTAAATTGGGATGATCAATCGATCGAATCGAAAACGAAAATCGAATCTGAATTCTTGAATCTCTGCAATGCAATTTAGTGCGAGAGAAAGTTTTAAAAAGGGAATTTCGAATCAAAAGTGAAAGTTTATTTTGTAAAAATAAAAAAAAAGTAAGTAAAAAGTGTCCTTGTCGTATCGTGTCGTGTCCAGCAGCAGCAGCAGTCGAAAGAAATCCGTAAATCCGATCCGATCCGAAATCCGATCAAAGTCAAAGATCAATACAAAAACAAAATAATAATAATACTGTTAAACTTACTGTTCCGACCCATAACTTTTTTTAAATTTAATACCCGGGTATTTTACTTTTTAAATAAAAGCATAAAAATAAAAGACATTGCACCACAAACAAAAACAAGCCACAAACACAAATTTTGCAAATATTTTACGAAAAAGATGACCTGCTGACATTGACAATAAACTTGGATTTCTATTGAACTTTTTTTACAAGTACAAAGTAAGTTTGATAATAATGATTGATGGGAATTTGACATTTGACAATTGACTTGACATTGTCTTAAAATAGTATTTACCTCATTGATTTTTTAATTTTTTTAGGAAATTCGATCCGATTGATCCAGGTGCAGGTGTCCAGAATCCAGATTCAAGAATTTTTAATAACTGCTGCTGGATTTCATGTACATAGTTTCAGTTTGAGGATTCAAAGACATGCTGTAGGATTAGGGAGTTACCTAACTGGGAAAATTAGGACTTGATCACTTTCTTGACTTTAGAATTTTTGTTTCAAGATCATGGGAAGGTAATTATAATTTACATTTAAGAGGGATAAGTCCCTACGCGAATTTAATGAGAATAGTTATAGTTTTAGGTAAATATACGCTTGGGTTTGGACAGTTAATGATGGTGGTGTATATTATATTAATCGATTATTTTTCTTCATATATAGGGTAGACGATATTTACTTGATTTTTTAACCAAAGCAAAAATGACAGGAGGTAATTGAAGAGTAATAGCAAGTTGTTGGATTGGTTGAAATTGGTCAGATCTGAATATTAAATTAGCTTATTGTGAACAATTAGATGAAGTGGAGCAATTTACAAGTAAGTTTAATCTTTAGTTTAATATAAAGTACAATTATAACTTATATTATAACACAAAGATCTGGTGTGCTAAACATATTTTAATTTCATAAATTATTTGTTATTATCGTAATAGGTATATAGAAATAAGAGGATATGCAGTAATATATATGCAGAGTGTTGAATGCCTTAATTCTTAAATCTTGGATCTGATTTTGAATCTGAATTCAACTACCTACTCAAAACTCATGTATTCATATTCATCATATGGAGACGGACTAAACCTAAGTATAAAAACTCATCTCATATAAACTTATACGAGTAGGTAACTATCAAATCTTCAGTCTGGTCCTGGTCCCTCAAGAAGTCAAAATTATAAACAAGAATAAGAAATCTTTTAAAGATCTTGCAACACCGTTTTTCGAAGAGAAGGAGGAGAGAAGTCAAGTCGTGTATATGTATAAGGTACGATATTGTTTAAACTTTTAGCTAACTTTTATAAGAAGTAATATATTATAGCGAAGATGCTTTTACTTGGTCTGTCTGATTCTTAACGTATATCTACTACCTACAAATATTATACATAGTATAGTATTCTCTCGATCTCCTATTCCTATTACTACCCTCGACCTCCTCCTTTATCATATGCATATTCATTTGAGAACTGAAAACTCTTCGATCCATTCTCATTTTGCTGCTGCTTCTCACTCGAGTTTGGGTCAGTTTACCAATTTTATTCATTATCTTAGTAGTAATAACAATATAATGAGTTATTATTAGAAATATACATGCAAACAGAATACTTACCACTTTAATCTTAATTTTCACTTTATTTTGGTTCAATTTTCGACTGAACAATTTAATTTTTTATACCTATTCTTTCGAAACTAATTATATTCTTTCAAAAATTATAGATAGTAGGATCAAAATAGCAAAGTTTAAGACAAGAGGAAAAGAAAGTCTTCAAAACTGTGCCTTAAAAAATAAAAGTGTGCCCTAAATAAAATATTAAGAATAATAGTATATAACATAGTTAAAATTTTATATGTGCCAAAAAAATGAAAATGACTGACGGAGTTCTTGGAGTCTCACCAGTGTTAGTGTCAAATAATCCGTCCGTGTCAATTGCCACAACAATGAGTAGCCTTATGAGTGGAGGTGCCCTTAATTTAAATAATTGTGCGGCTGCACTAGCCAATATGAACAATATGAACTCTCAAAACCAATCTCAGCAACAACAGCTTATGTTAATGAATAGTTCCCCTGTTGGTGTGACCTGTGTCAGTCAATCAAGCCTTTCCAACAGTAATTCACCTAATTCTAGCAGCAGTAATAATCAAAACACACAACACTTAGCAGATTATCTAGCCCAACTTATAAAAGATAAGAAGCAACTTGCAATCTTCCCTAATCTATTTCTTCACGTGGAGAGAATACTTGACGAAGGTAAATTGAAATATTACTTACCTATTTATTAACTTGCCTAGATACCCTTTCATTCATTGCTTGCATTTAAAACTCTAGATTGCTTCTTTGAAAATAAATATATTTTAAGATTATTAATAAGTAGGGTACGAATATTAGTACCCTACTATGCGTCATGTTTATAATAACGAGACACGAGCTAATTTAGCATCAATCATTTCATATAAAATTTAGCAAAAAAAAATTATCAGTATACAGAACAGATAGTATGTTCCTAGTTCGTTTTATTAAGATATTTAGTTTAGTTAGACTTCTTATTAACTATTAATTTTACTTTTATCTACTAATTTTGTTTAGTTAATGTGCTGTTTTACAAACCGCATCTATGCATACATGAATAGTTTATATGCATTATATTTGATTTCAATTTTAAATTAAAGAACGAATTATTATGAGAACCATAACATGGCAAGTTTAAGTAAAAGGTTCCATTCCATTTCCATTATATTATTAGTATCATCTTAAATCAATGATTTTATACTTATTTAAGTTTTAATGAGCCGACAAACCAAATGACCAAAAAAGGCCATCATATTTTATTCTATTCTTTCCATTTCCAGTTCATAGGTTAGCTGATTTTGTATCTCTGTATGTTACATCCATTATAGTACCTACCTACTGCCTACTGTTAAATATTTTAAAGTAAGGTGGTATAATGCTGGTATGTACAATTATTTTACCTTAAACCTTTAAAAGGTGGTTATTAGTTAGAATAATTTGGAATATTCTTTGTCTGCCTACGTATAAAGTACAAGCACAATGTTGTTTAGGATCACGATCACCCAAAAAGGGATAAAATTCTTAATATGGTTTGGTTATAATACGACACACTGCTTACAATAGAATTTTGGAAAAATTTGAAATACCTAACTTGTTTTTTATCTTCAGATAATTTAAATGCATTCATCTATGTAAAGTAGAGGTTGAACTTTTAATTCGATGATAGGTTTTCTTTTTACTCCATACTTTTATTTAACTGATATCCAAGATTAAGGAAAATATTTTACATTTTGCATAAAACAAATACCTAACAAATTATGTGGATGTATTATTTATATGTTATTTACCAGCATTTTATTTTTATTTTTGGAGGCTGAACTAGCCTCATCAATTTTGGCCAAAAAGAATCCAAGAATGCAATTAGATAGTATATTGTACATATGTACATAGGTAGGTAACGTATATAGTGCCTACTCAACGCATTGGCAATACAGAGCAATACTATTATACACTAGTATGGTACCCACATGTATGTAACTAAAGGCTAAAGTAGTAATGTATGTATGTACATCCAAGTTTATAATTATGACAGGAAAATACCTTTGATTTTTACCTTAATTCAAAAACAACATGTAATTAAACTATTAAAGATGAGATCTAATCTCTTCATTTTTTATATAATTTATTTTCAATATACAGAGGTACAAAATAAAAAGAGTATTATGCTATTCAATATGTATTAAATTAGACAAAGTACCTACTTATCTACTAGTAATACATAGATATATAAGCTAAGCATTAATTTTATAGGCATTTTATAGGCAGCCAAAAACTATCATTAAATCATAGAAAAAATGGGAATGAAAATATGTATTCTTGAGCACAATCATCTTAATTAATAAAATGCATAATAAAAGGCATGCTTAATTACATTTATTACTTGGTTATAGGCATAGGACTTTCACCCTTGTTTCTATCATATCATAACCATAAGTATTAAGTATAGATGGTTACTATCTATAACTATACAACACTGTTGAATATTTATTAACTCGAGTTAATAAAATTTTGATAAATGTTCGCGAAGTAAACGTGTAATTTATAATTTGTCAAAATAATTTCATATACCTATCTATTATAGTTATGTACTGGTACTAATTCTAATGGTAAGTAGTTTAGTTGTTTGCATGCACAGTATATATCATTTATTAGACTTAAACTCATATTTACTACATGTACTATCCATACAAATTGAATCTCGCTTCATATGGATATACATTTAATTTAAATAAAAAAATAATTATCTCTAAATTTTCAATTGATTTTTTATTATTTCGACTTACATGACATGATATAGTGAGAACCAATACGGATATAAAATATATTTGATTGTTTGATGAGATTCATTAGAAAAAGATTATAGATGTTTAATACTAATACGTAATATTAATCAGTAATATCTAAGCATAAGCCATATGCAACAAGTGACCTTCCTTTGACACTTTTTTCTTTACCGAGTTTATCTATCGATAAGAAGTTAATATGAATGAATATGAAGTACATGTAATGGGGTTTTTACCAAATTATATTCATATCTGTATTTGCATAATATTAAATTATAAATCAGACAAGATTAGATTTTAAAATGTCCTTGCAATAATTATTATATTAAAGAGATGTTGAACATTTTTTTGTATCTAACAAATATCACTGCATAATGTCAGTGTAGTACCTTAGTTGGTACAATATACGATGAGAAATTATGGTGAAGGGGAGAGGAATGAGTAAATTATGCACATGAAGCAAAAACTCTATAATGCAAAATCAGGTTACAAACAAGAGATAGTTTTATAGGAAAAGATTTTTTATATTCATGAGCACCGTTAGAATATCTTATACCTATGTACTAGAAGAGATTTCTTTCCTATTTTTGCTAGAGTATTTCTTCTCATCATTCTCATCTCAAGTCTCAAGCTTAAATCTTAAATCTATTTTATTCATTCGTAAAATACCTTATGAATATACTGCACCAATCAGTCACAACATAAAATAAATGTACTACCTAGTACATACTATGTATAATAGTAACTAGGTAGTAGGTAAGTAGGATCTTCATAGAAAAAATATTCGGTATTATAGGTATATAGGTATACATACTTATATTCTGTATACAGTATACACATACATGTCCATCATCAATAGGTAGGTGTAGGTATATATTTTTCTTTTCATATATTATTTTCTATCATTGTGCTTTTGCTGTGCTACATACGTTACTGTAAAATACCTATAAATTATTATAGGTTACATTTTTGCATGTTCGTAAGTCGTAAGTAGACTTTTTGAGAAAGTGTTTAACATTATTTACGTTATACTTTGAGCATCAATTGTAAGAACGAATAAGATCATTGATAACTTTATTAATATGTATATGATAGATTTAGATAGGCAGGCACTGACTACCACACGATAATTTTAAAAAATACGCTAAAGTAGATATGGTATAAATGTAGTATTATCTGAAATAACTATACCCTATGTACTACTAATTCTTAAGAAAAAGGTTATTGTTGTTATTATTATACTTAAATGCTATAAACTTTTAGTACCTATCTATAAAAGATTTAAAGATACCCAATTAAATTAAAATGCATAAGGTACATAAATGAAAATATTAATTTAGAATTGTAATTATTAACTCTTTGGCACACTAAGGCAGGGTAATATAGGTAAATAATTATCATTTACTGTAAAGTTTTCTCTTATAATTCTCTCTTAATAATTAGAATAGATTCTATTTTGACACTTTTATATAAATATGGTACTATCTACTACCTAGCAGTTATAATTAAATGGGTAATTATTACATAGTAAAATTTTAAACCCTTTTTATCGTAATCAAAATTTAATATTATTTTCCTTGTTTTAATTAAAATTAAACTAACTCACCGTCACCTACCAAGGTTGAAAAAAGGATGACTCAAAATATAAATTTTGAATGAGTAAGTAATCAGTTAGAATCAAATTTCACTAATATTAATATTGCATTTTACATATATACATTTTACTTATCTTTTAATGAAGTTTGAGTTTGAAGATGTATAATATCAGTATCAGTATAATGATGTGCTGTATTTCACATTAATTATATTTTTGTTTTACGTACCTATTTGCATTAGTTTACCTATTTATAGAGCCATTCTGACACAACTAGATAAAGCAGTAAGGTAGGGTATTGAAAATCTTTTCCATTTCAGCAGGTCTGAATATGACCTGAAAATATTAATTTCTAATAATAATAAATAATAAATAATAATATTGGTTTTTACTTTATTGTTAATAGAATAGGAATAGGAACTAAATTTGACCTGATATTTCTCAAAATCTGATCAGATACTTTTGGTAGTTGCAATAATATTTTAAACTACTCTTAATTCATTAATGCATTTTTAGAGTAGGTAGGCAGTTTCGAACTACTTTTATATTAACAAATATTTATTATGTACTTGTACTTATGGATCTATCCTTCGGATTTTTAGATAGTTAGCTCGATTTTCTATAAATAGGACCATGAAACTTTAATTTTATCTTTATAGATAGTATTCATATTCATCTACAATATTATGAAGTTTCAGTTGATTTATAATAATATATATTTAGCAGTTTGGCTCTTGGTTCTAGATCGTTTTGATTTTAGAAAGTAACAGAAACCTCGTTTTAATATTGTAGTGTAGGTAGTAGGTAGTACAAAAAATACATACTGGGTTGATATTAATATGACTTATGCAGGTTATAAATTATCGAAAATGTTTACATATCCAAGATTCAATTCAAATCAATTCACTCTCTCTCTCGTATCCTTCCTTATTTTATTTTTTTAAAAGTATATGGCGCATTACTACATTTACCTACCATATATAATTTATCCGGCCGGGCGATAATAGATTTAGAATTTAAGAAGATGCAAAGACACGGGTTTTAAGCTATATAATTACTTGTTTAAAGTAACTTATGTAGTAGGTAAAATATTTATTAATTCTGTAAATTCTATAAGGTATGATAAAATACATAGTAGATATACTCGTAAAAGTATTATTGTCTAAATACTTTTACATATATGTATGTACCTATAGGTATAAAATGTAATAATACTTAAATTTAGGATATTTATGCTCTGGCATACCTCAAAAATTATGAGAGTGGATTTTTTATGAAATTAAATTTGAAACCTTTGGCTTTGATTTCGATACATTTACATTTAAAAAAGTTTCAACAAGATTGATAAATGGTGTGTGTGGGGGGGAAATAAGACATTTTTTGGGTCGAGTCGGGTAGTTTCTCCATCGTCGTGAACGCCAATATTCTTGGTAAAAAATAACTTCTTTTCTATGCATTTGTACTACTAACTATATAGAAAGTAGTCCGTATGTACGTACGTAAAGTAAGTAATATGAGTGTGTAGTGTACTGTATACTTACTATTAATCTTTTAGCTTTTTATTTTTTGGTAATATTATTAGCTTAGAGCCAAGTCTTTGAAAGGGCGTAACGTCATTCTTTTTCTCCATCGCCTCATCATATGTACATATAAAATAAAGCAAAGCAATGCTGCATAGGAATAGGAATGAGAATAGGTAGGTTAGGTATGTGTATGTGTATATTATAGATCGGTAGATGAAAAACCTCTTTTTTACTCTCTCCTCTTACATCTCGTTTACATTGCCCACACGGTCAATTCCGCATCTGCGAAAATCTAAGTCCGATTTCTCGGGATATTGAGGACATGGTGGATGAGGACTTAACTATATGGTCATTTATGATGAAAACATGAGCCCTGACAACTTATTCGAGGTGGGGGCCTTGAGGATACCCGGGAATCGAGGATTTAGTAATCGGGTTGCTCTCATATCCTGTGTACTTTAGTAGTATATTATTATTAATGGGTTGTTGGTTGAGAAGAAGGTGTAGTCGTTCTCTCCACACACTCACTCCTTACTTACACTCATTTTATTTTATACATACTGGTACTAGTAATTGGTATGCTCATAGTTGTACCTTATAGGTACTTATAATGTTCTGACTCCTTTCATACCTACTAACTTATGTACTTTATAATATGTCTCTTTCTATGTATATGTAAAATATTTTTATATACCTTCTTGCATGCACATATTATTTTACTTTAAAATCTTCCCACTCATTCAGAATTAACATGATCAGAGAGAGATTAGTGTTAAATGTGAAAGATTCGATTTAATAATATATTTCGTTGAGGTTTTATGCGACGCAATCTCTGCCTACTCACTTTCTACAGAAATATTTTTTGAGCAATTTCAATCTCCTTTTTAATATGTGAGCATTTTTTGTAAAATAAGAAATGGTTATACATACTAAAGATATGTCCACGTTTAGTTTTAAAATATTCTTTTGGTACTAAAATACTTGAATAAAATTTAATTTTCATATTTTATGTTTCTTAAAAGGAAAATTTGCTAAATAGCCAGGCATTAATATGAGCAATAATAATCTTAATTATACCTAAATACTGAGACCAACACAGTATGATCTATTTTGAGGGTACTTATTCTTAGCTATTTAGGCTGTTTCAAAATATTTTCAAAATTTAGATTTCAAAAAAAATGCAAATATAATTCAATAAGTTTTTTTGTATCGAAATTCAAAATGCTTACGACTAGTACGACGTACGAACAAATACAAATTGAGGTAGCCTTTAAATTTTAATGGTGTGACTTGGCTATTATATTGTAGAAAATGGATATTAAGTAATTAGATCCTCACTTTCTTGAAATAATTATGATTAATTTTGGTTTAAATTATCATATCTGTATACCTGCTCAATATGAATTTGTACTTTAGGTAACGGTAACGGAGGTTTTGATCGAGTTAGAATTATGTAGAATGCTGATAATATTATTCGTATTATCATGATTAACTAAATATTATAACATTTTGTCTTTGTAGTAAAGATATCATATTATATCACATTAAGCAGGACGCAGAATAATTAATAAGTGTATAAAATGGATAAATACTGATAAAAAAGAGTTCTTAAATATCATCATTTTTCTGACTGTAAGAAAATATAGAAAATATATGACTACAACTTAAAAAATATATGTAAGTACGTAGGTTTATATATTACCTATACTTAATTACTAATTACCTACTTCATTCGAGACTAAAATGAATAAAATACGATATTTTTTATGACTTAACTTTAGACCCTTACGCAAGGTAGGTAGGTCGTAGGTAGGTCGTAGGTCAAGGTAGGTCGTATCATCGTATCGTTAGTTTTTTATGTAAATCTATATTTTTGAGAATTTTTGTCTTGTTATCCATACTCAGGACAACACATTGTTTCACATTATGTGGTATTGAAAATTAATAATAGAAGGCAAATGAGTAATTCCTACAAATTAACATACATGTATATGTGTATGTGTATGTTTAAGTATTTCCTTCTTTTACTGTTAGGTACTAATACAATTTTTAAAATAAAATCAATAATTAAAAATATAGAAATATAGAAATAGGAATACGGAGTAGTTAAACTTAAATTAAAAACATCTATTGGATATGGATATGTACCTACTAGTTTTTGTACAAATTCACGAGAACTAATATTAATAGTACTATGCAGTTCTACTTCTTAAAAGCATAATGATAATCTTTCTGATTATGAAGAATATTTATGTAATAGTTCTAAATATTTTAGAAATAATATATACATAAGAAATATTTGTGTAGGTTATTTAGGTAACTACTACCACTACCTATTTACCTATAGGATTTATGTAGGTACCTATATCTATTTAATTTATATTCATCTTTATTTAGATATACCTAGTACAAACTTTGTTTAAATTGGATCTCTGCCAAAATTTTACTTTTAGACTTTAGACATTGCAGCTTCTGAATCTTTATTTTTTTTCCCATTTAAACTTGCTGGTTACCTACTTGTATTGATAGTTGAATTTTTATCATTTGTTTTCTATTTTCTTCATTTCTTATTAATTTGAATAACACATTGCATAAAAAAATTATTGGATTATTTATAATTGTTAAATTATAAATCTGCAAAATGCAAAGCTTTTTGAATAGTATAGTTAATGAGCAAAGTGTAGTAAATGTATCGAAATAAATTTACCAATACTATATGTACTAGGTATGAAAATAAGATTTATTTCATCAAAAATTAAATATAGCTTCATATAAATTAAATTTAAATTCAATTCAATTTAAATATATATATAGATTAAATTTTTGTTAACTAATTGTTTATACTTTTATTTTATTTAACTTAGAAATTAATCGAGTTCGGGGTAATCTCTTCCATTTATCTGGAACAAAGCAAGAACCTCTAGATCTACCAGAACCAAACGGTAAAATACTTTACATTTAATTTTTGCATATAAACAAAATGGGATACCAACCCTTTTGGTATACTCCCGTGCCAACGCCAATTTAAAAAAATTCTGACTTAAATTTAAAGTCAAAGTAAAAGGTTGAATATCCACTAGCGAACCAACCATGTTTATGACTTTATTTTTATACCTTTGATTTGATTTAAAATCCAGAATAAACGTGAGATAATAAGTTTAAATTGTATTAAATTTTATAGGTCCTGTTAGTACTATGTCTGAAAAAGTATATGTTCCTGTTAAAGATCATCCTGATGTAAGTTTATTTTTTTAAAATAGACAATAGGCTGAAAATAATATTTTTTATTGTCTCTTTCTTAGTTTAATTTTGTTGGAAGAATTCTTGGGCCCAGAGGAATGACTGCAAAGCAGTTAGAACAAGAGACTGGATGCAAAATTATGATTCGGGGAAAGGTTGCTAACCAATTAAAATTCATTAAGCGTTATGTATCGATACGATATAAGTAGCTAGTAGTATATCTGTATAACTAACAAATCTCAATATTAATTTTTTCAGGGATCAATGAGAGATAAGAAAAAGGTAAGTTTTTTTATGTTTTTTAGATTTTTAAAATAATAAATAAGATAAATAATAGATTAATACATACTGGTACCCTAGATTCTAGATAGGTACCTAGTACCTAGGTATATTAAATAACATAATTATTTAAAAGTATTTATGATTAGTAGCAAAACAATCACTGGTCATAGTACTTAACATTAGTACATTCTTTAATGTCATTTTTAGTTTTAAGGATCCTATTCCTTTTTACATTTAAAATATTCAGGCTTGAACCACAAATAATAGTAATAGGTTCACTGTACACTATTGGGTACTATCTATACGTAATTTGTGTTTACTACTACCTTTTAGTACTTATTAATATTAAAAACATGCTGTTACACTTTCATTTTATTAAAGTTTTTAATCTCCAACTGTCACAAATAATAAACTGATTTTTAGCATATTTTATAGGGTAATTAAAATTAAGTATGTCAGTAAAAGACGTTCAGTGATAAAATTATACTTAAATCATAATAAGCAGGCACTATATGGTACTTTTATTTTTTAGTGTGTAGGTGTTATGTAGGTATTTTAATTTTAATTTTGAAAGATCGAGTTGTTAAGATTGAGATTCGGGTTCGTGAAATTGGAGCTATTTTTATACTCATCTTACCCCACTTGCTCAATCCTTCAAAATAAATAGTAAGTACCTAGTACCTAGTGACTTCCAAGAAAACAAGTCAAGTGAGGAAGCAGTACAGTACGTCCATCGAAAAAACACACCAATTTGGTTTATTACTTACTGTTTACTCATCGTCTTCATTTTAACTGGCTTTGCACTCACTTTTTTTTTACTTTTAGTTTAGTAAATTCTACATCTTCTCAGTAAAACTTCTCAGTATACGGAAATAGATTGCTAAAGAATTTAAAATTATTTCCCTATTTATATTATTTAACTAGAGCATGTTTTGACAGAGCTATAGAGATTCACATTCAAGTAAGATCGCATATTTTCGATTAGGTATTTTAATTATGAATTGCGTTTGCCATTTATGGTATTTTAATAATCATATTTTCCATATTTTCCATACTGTACAGATATTTATACAAAATGAAAAATTCTTTTATAAAACATATATATCTAAACGTAAAAACAAAAAATTTCTGGGCCTAAAAACCTTTTGAGTGAGATCAAAAATATACATATTTATTTACCATCATTAGCCAAAGTAATAAGTGTCAGTACTTGGGCAATTATAATTTTTCATATAAGTATACACTTATCCTTAGTGCTTTTTTGTATTATATATTTATATTTACGATTTAACTTTCTATTAGTTTAAGATTTGCTCTGGATGATATTTAAGAGATAATTTTGAGATTTCCTATTCCTAATAGATTTAATAAAAATAAAATTAGTTTAAAAGCCATATTTTGAAATTTGGAAGGAGTTCAGTACGGAAGTAGTATGTGTCGTAGTTTAAGTAGTATTCCAAATTTTACACTCTGTATACAGTATATGCTCTGTTTTTAGATGTGTGGGTGGAGTAGTAAATTTAGAGAGATGAAATAAAGTTGAACAAAATTCAAAATATAAAATCAAAAGGGATTCAAATGTAAAGTGACTTTCTTGTGAATTATAAAGCTTTACTTTGAAATGGCAGCAGATTTTTTTTGCTAGATAGCTTCTAACTTCAACTTTACTATTTTTTTCATTGCTATGCGTCAGCTGGAAAAGTAAAAGACTTATATTCGCTTAAATTTACTTCAACTTCTGCCACCGTATGCATAAATACAGAGAAGAGTGTAAAGTAAAAAAAAAAAAAAAAAGTAAAAAGTAAAGTAAAGACGGAAAGGATAAGATCCGAAACTATTTTTAGGGCTTTTCCCAATATAGACATTTGGGAACGCGTGTTTTTATGTTATGTATATTTTCCCTTTTTTTCGAGATTCATTTAAAGACGGCCATATGCAAAATATCTTTAAAATCCTCCCCCCGCATCAACATTTCTTTTAATAATAATTTTTAATAGAATCTTACATACTAACTAAAAAAATTATTTGAACTCAAGATCTAAAAAAGAGAACACAAAATATATACTGAACTGATATAGGTAGTAGAAGCATATTGGGTATAGGAAGTATGAATATAGTAGATACTCTTGATATAAATATAATACATAAAGTTTACAAAAATGTGAGCTAGCAATTTAACTTGAACATTTTTTGTTGTTTTTTGAAAAAAGGAGGAGCAGAATCGTGGAAAACCAAATTGGGAACATCTTAATGACGAATTACATGTCCTCATTACCGTGGAGGATACCGAGAATCGGGGAAAACTTAAACTCCAACGTGCCGTAGATGAAGTGAACAAACTCCTGATTCCGGTATGGTATAGTTTAACATTTGTATTTTGTATTGACTTTATTTGAATTGAGAAAATAAAGGCAATATATTAAAAGTAAACGCAAATAACCTGTACATAACAAGCTATGCAGTACCTACCTATTATTAATATCATAACAAATTAAGTAGACCTATTTTGATTTAGAAATAGGAGCATTTATATTACTACCTATATATTATGTATTATAAAATGTGTAAACTATTAATTTTTTCTAAATTATTTTCATGTTTTTTTTTAGTCTGAAGGGGAAGATGAGCTGAAAAAACGTCAACTTATGGAGCTGGCAATAATCAATGGAACATATCGAGATTCGAAAGAAACGAGAAACTCAGTAGCTGCAAATGCAGCTCAAATGGTCTCACCTCAAGTTCCATTATCTCATCATTTGAGAGCTGCGACGCCTCTAGGTTTTTATGGTTTTATAAAAACAAAATAACGCTGGAAATTTTGATTTTAAAAATCATATTTCATATTGCACTATTTTAATTTTGGGGCGATTTCACACATTCTTCTTTTATTTTTCCCATAGGTGCACCACTAATTATTTCACCTCATCATCGGCTAAGCAATGGCTTAAGCCAAGCTGGAGGTGGTGGAACCCCTCTGTTGACTCAGGCTACAGCTGACTCTCTACTTTATGCGTCTCCATACACAACAGCTGATTATGCTACTTATCTTTCTCTAGCTGAATATCCTCCAGACCACGGTTCGTTATTTGCAAGATAATTGTTTCATATTTAAAATGTTACCATAAATTGGAAGAAACCAGCTTTCTTCTTACATGATCTTCGTAATTTTATATTTTTAATCAGTTTGACAAGATTATTATTTTATCAGATATGAAATTCTATCTTATAATTTTTTTCATATCTAAGCATATATAATGTGTAAGAATATTTAAAATGTCCAAAAAATTTCCCAATCATCACTTTAATTCAGGGGCCATTTTCTTTTCAACGAAATAAAGAAAACTATTCGATTTGAAAGACTTGATTATATAGTGTTTGTGTTAATGTTATAGTATCAGTATAATGAATAACTATAATACATAATGACAAGATCGAATTATTTAATAATTAGGACTGATTTTTCAATATTTTTACAATTTATTTTATATTCAATAATATATTATGTGACGATCACGATATATTACTTTCCGGATAAATATCTAATTCCTTTCTTATTATTATGCATGGCCTGCATTATTCAATATTCAATTTTTAAATCTGAACAAAAAATGATTCGTTATTTTTTCTAAAGCAATCTAACTATAAGGATAAGTAATATTTTTAATTTATACATAGGTACTATATTTAAACGAAGCGTTTTTAGACTTTATACTATTACTATTGTATATATTACCTAGTATCGCTTTATTTTATTTAAAATTTGATACAACCAAATCCAATATGATACAATATGGATTATGGAAATTTTTCCTATACCTATTTTTAATTCAATTCTGATTCAGATTTAGTAAAAATATTAAATATATACCTACCTACATGATTAATGATTAATGTATGTGTATACTTTATTTAATATATGATACGAAAAGGCTTGGGCCTTGAGAATGAATTTTAAAATAATAAATAGGTGCTTTCTATTTGTAAGATTTGTTTTTAAACATAAAGTTAGATTTTAAAAATAGCTTTAAGTTTTATTTTAGGTACCTATACAAGATACTAGAGAAAATAAGAGCAAAAATAGTATAGGCCTAGGCTAGGTCACTTCAAAATTTCAGTCAATTAGAAAAAACAAGAAATAATCATTTCTACGTACTTGAAAATATCAGGGGGATAAAAAAAAAGTGAAATATGAGCTTATTTATGAGTAACATTTATTTGTCCAATGCTTTTTATGTTTAAAACCCTACTTAAAACTTACATTATCCATCAATTAAATGACTTTGAGGGAATACTTATTAAATATATATTGTTATATAAATATTAGGTATGCTAAAACATTAGAAACAAGTAATATGAAAATAATCGTTACTTTTAGTACTAACAAAGGAATAGACCTTTTTATAGTCCTGTACCGTGACATGAACATGTAGAAAGAGACAACAAGAGCAGAAAACTTTTTTTGTCACTTTCACTGGTTCTTGAAACACTACACTGTGTTTGTGAAAAAAAATCTCATAAGAAAAATAGCACAAATTGACCTAAAAATGTTTTCCGTTCTTAACAACTCTTGACATGCCATCATTTCTATCATGTCACTATCCTAATTACGGGGTTACAAAAAGGACTGTCCCATTGTAAGATTTGCGTAAATTAATGAATAATAAAAAATTTGTTGGTGACTTGGTAGTTGGTAAGATGAGTGGCGTGCGATATCGGACGAGCTTGAGGGATCATCCCTATCTTTCTAAATCGGATCCTTCCGCATCCCTCCTCCACTAACACTACGACACACTAATTAAACAAACCAAGGTGACCACCACCGGCGAGCTTATCAGTAACGTAACCTCTCTCATATTAATTTTATTAATTTTTTTTATCTCTAACTTCTCTTAATCTTATGTAGTAGCCTATACCCTCATTATTACATGTATCTAATTTCTCTGTCTCTCATTTAATCATCAATCTCTATATGTTTGTGATTTAGCACTCACTTTAAAAAAAAGTATTTTACATTTCAATTTACCTACGTAGAATTTACTTTTGTATTAATCAATGTAATGCCATTGTGCGATTCTAATTTTTGATTTTTCTTGAAATTAATTGAGGTGAATTGAGAGACTGGGAGAAACTAAAGATATGTGTTTTATAAAGGGTTTTTTGGGGAATATGTACTTGATATTGATATTATTGGGATTTTTATTAAAAATGATTAATCTTGCGGGAATAAAAACAATAAAGAATCCTGCATGAATTTTGGATTTTTTGGGGGATATTTTATAAAAAACTAAATGTGAACAAGAGAGTTAAGCTTTTTTAAAAAGTTAATTAGTTAAATTTTATAAAATTAAATACGATTTTTTTTTGTTTTAATTTTGAGCTTCTCTCTTTTTTACAAGTTCTTTTTTATTGTAGTAAAATCTTAGATCGAATGTATATAAATTATATATATATTGATTGATATGTACAAAATAATCCACAAAATAATGATTAAGGGATGAGAGAGAAATAATATTGATTAATGCAACTCACTAACCTCAAATGTGGTTTTGTCTTTTCTTTAACACTTTAGGTGGAAGGAACGCAATTTTGGAACTCTAAATAACACTCTTGTAGTAGAAAAAAATTAAAATTAAAAGCAATGCAATCTCCTAACGTATTTCTTCAAAAAAATATAATATTTTGAAATTGAAATGCAATCAAATCAATCAGCAATGTTGTAGTCTTCTAATCCTCCTTCACAACTTACCTACCATATTATATTTAAAAAAGTCGAAAATTTGAGATTTTTTTACCTCTAAAAATTGTCTGTCAATATGTGAAGATAATAGTTCTTTAACTTTATTATTGATTTTCTTTTTTTTTAATCTCAAGATTTTAGATGATAATGTTTATTATTATTATATTACTTACTTTCTAAATCAATAACTTTTTTAATCAATTAATTAATTAATTAATTAATTAATATTATTTCAATCTTAATCAATCTCACAAAGCCAAGTATTTTTTATTGTAATGTAATGTCGTTTAATTTAATACAACATTTCTTATAATATAATATTATCCTTTTAAATCCAAAAATCCTACCAACAACAACTCCGCCAACATATTCTAGTTGCCAAAAAATGCTAAATTAATACTATTTATTATACCTATAGATTTTAATCATATAGTTTACGGTTATTTATGACAAATTCGCCAAAGCCAAACTTTTGAAAAATTTAATGCAATTTATTACAACAATGTAAAGCAAAGGAGGTGCTAACCAAGACGATCTTAAGATAATTATTGTTGAGTACTTAATTTCCCCTTTAAAATAGTAGGAAAATTAATTTTTAAAGAAGCCTTGAAACAATGTTAATCGAAGTGCCTTAGAATACAATGCAATATTTTACTATAAAAAATATTATATATCTGTAGGGAATCTAATTTAGTATTTACCCCATAGTCATTTTTGATGCCAATCTAATTTTAATTAGTACTAGTAGAAATATTACCTTTTGTAAAAGTAACAATGCAAAGAAAATGCAAAGAAAATGTAAAGCAACAACTACTGGTAATTTACTTACACTTACATTAAATATCTACGAAATATATTACAATTTCAACTACAACCACCTACTTACATAAAATGCAATATAAAGGTTGGTGAAAGTTTCTTCGATAATTTTTGAGCAAAGAAATTGTATGATTTTTTAATGGAATTATGGAGTTTTCTTGAGCCTTTTGCCTAATAGTAGAAAAAGAAAGTAACAAAAATCCCAATTACTTATTAATTACTCAATGAAATATTATGTGCCTTAAACTTAAAATATAAAGAACAAAAAATGTTTTAAATGCCATCATAAGTAAATCTATAAAAACACTTTCAATTTTCAATATGCCAGTATCAAAAAAAAAACTCAAATATAGTTTAAAATAGTAAAGTAAGTAATGTATAATTAGTGACCTGAATTTGAATTTGATATACATTGCACATTAACATCAAAATGATGTTCATTTGTCAAAAATGCCAAAAGTAAATTTTAAATTTTGATATCAATACGATAATACGATGAGTTGTTAATTGTTAATGCAATATATTTGAATTGAATTGGGACTTTTAGATCAATATTATCTCAAATAAGATCTATCTAACTTTAATGTTATTAAGTACCTAGTAAAATTATAATGAAACAAAGCCCCTTTATTAGAATCTCGAAAATTCGAACAATATTAATATTTATAGGATAGGCCATAGGTATATGAAAACGTGGTGTAAGTGTGTAATGTAAATGTAGTAAATATATATAAATGAAAGTTTAGTGCAATAATAATCTAATGTATCATGTTCTTATTGTTATTTTTATGTATGTATTATTAGTTTGAACATCTCCGGTGAGTCGCTAATTATTAGTAAAAAAATATATAGTTAGGTTAGGACCTAGTTATTTTTTGTGTTAATAAGTATTTAACATTTAACTAAACCTTTGTAATTAATTTTATGACGACTATTTTTGTGAGAAAAAATCTCGAATATGTAATTTTAATTTTATGCTTTATAGAAGATAATAAAATAAATATTATAATTATAATTATAATTACCTATCTAAAATAGATATAATACCCTAATACTTATACATATTTATAAAATATTAATTTATGTTAGATGATAGGATTTTAATAAGAAACTCATTAATAAGACTTACAAATTCACTACAATAAATATTATCACAAACAAGCTTTTTGTGCCTTAATTACTTATATTTAATTAATACTTTTTATTAGATTGTAGATTGTAAGCAATAAAATATAATAACCTAATTATTTAGAAGGTTATCTAATGATGTGAAAATGTACTTAAAACTTATTAAACTTATGTAATACCTTAATTTTACCATAAAACTTAAAAATATACCTACTTGTTATTTAGAATTAGAATGCAATAATAATAATACATTATTCAATAATTTAGCAACTTACCTATTCATAAAACCCCCTGATTTCCATAAAAGATCAAGATTGAAATCATCAATTCGAATTTATGAGTTTTCAAAAATCTATTCTGAATAATTTGGGTACTTAAAGTTACTTTATTAATGTAACTTATTCTACGATATAAAATGTAGAAGGCTTTTTAGAAAAGTAGCTTTGTGCTGCTTGCTATGTATTGCAATTATTTATAGATTCTAGTTAGAGTAGATTATAATTAATTTTTTAAAAAGAAATCTGCGGTTGAATAGTTGAATATTATATAATTCAAGTAAATAAGTAGTAATGTAGTATATATTTTATGTTGCAGCTAGTATGAGATCTTTAGCTGGTATGAAAACTAGTTACCTAGTAGGTACGGGTTTTTTACATATTAATTATTAAGTTAAATGAGCAAAAATAGTTAAAGTTAAATGAAGTTAAATGGGTTTATCATGCCTTAGCCTAACCTGATCTAATCTAATCAATCAAACTTCTAAAACGCATTGATTAATGTAAACATGTATCTAACTACCTAGTTTGCATATTAGCTGAGCTGAAACCCTATACTAGCTGCAACTTATAGATATCTATTTACTATGTAAGTGGCAAATTGTTTAAATTAATTTTAGCCAAATTTTTTAAAAATAGTTAAGTATATTTATAAGTTCTAAAAGTACTATAATTTAAATGCTGTGTTGCGTGTCAATCATTATTATTATTACTCTTATTATTCTCGACGTGTGTCAATATTATGTATTACTTATTATGATTATCAATTGTGACAATAAAAATTTTATTTTAAAAAATGAAAAATTTGGAAACTAAATCAAAGAATTTTGTTTTTATTCTTGGTTTATTTTTTTTTGTATTCTTTTCATATATGTACAGTTTAAGTTTAATTAATCATATTAGCATATTTTTAGCACATTTTATAAATTTTATCTAGGTTTATTAATCTCTCTAGAGAGGTAACCTTATAGTAATTCTAGAAAAATGATATACCTATAAAAAATGTGAAACTATTTTATACGATGAATTGTAGGATAAGAGTCGAGCGAGACTTAATAAATACATATAGACTCGTTTGCTTTATTAAATCTTTTAATTTATAAACTAAATAAAATGTCAAAGTAATGATATCAAAATCAAAATGCATTTTTAGCTAAACAATCTAATTAGGTAGTTTCTATTTTTATTATTTTGAAATATATTATTTATTTAACATCACATTCGGTCCTAGTCTAGTATAATATTATGCCGTTTTCATCCTGGGTCCTGGGCAATGCAAGGTTTGTCATTTCTTTTTATTATCTTCTAAATACTTTTGAAATTTTTCTAATATTTCGCTAGGATGGTCAACTCGAGGAATCTAGCAAAAATGTTATTGTGGATTAAATTAGGTTATATATAATAAGTACCTACCTATGTATGTACCTAAATTGTTAAATTATATACTTATTGCATTGTATCTCATCTTGTTGCTAAATTAATCAAGTTGTACAACTAATAAAAATCTCATTTGATTCATAAGAACTAAAGAGGTATATATCTTACGGCTTACGTCTCTGGTACATGATCCTGTATGCTCAATTAAGCCAAAATGTTTAAATTCTACAAGTAAATACTAATAAACACTAAATACATGAAAAATTCAGGCGATTTTGTCTTTCAGAGCTGAATAGACCACACTATAGTCTTAGACATATTGTCGATGAGAAATTTTGTTATTGAAGGTTTCATAAATTCAAAATATATATTATTTATATGTATTTTAAACAAATAAAATTTTGTAAGTCAATAGGCTAGGGCAAGGCATCAATTCAATTTCTCGATATACAGATTAGATATATACATAAAATTGACTAACTGTATTCCTCAGCAGGATACGATACAAATTACAAATGCAATGACATTAAAAATTAATATCAAGTTAACAATCATTCATCTATCAGTAATTGTATATAGTTTCTACACATATATGTATGTACTGTAGTGTCATTGTTCATGCATACATTGATAAGTAGATAACTAATACTAATCGTATTTGTTTCTTTTGTACCTATAATAGGTATATATGGTAAAGATGAGAAAATAGGTTTTTTATAAACTTACTTCATAGTTTTGACACAGATAAATCCCAGAATAAACTCCAATTCCGAAAGATATCTAAAATTGAATCAATAAAATGTTTTTTTATTAGTTTCTTTATCTATTCTTCCTTATATAGGTACATATATTTGTTACATAGTATGTATTAGGAAATTCCTAATAGGAATTAGGATTAGGTTTTAGATTGGATGCAGTCATAAAAACTCATACAAGCCAATTTCACCAATTTGGTTTTATTAATGATTTTATAGTATTAGAAGATTATTAGAAATTGTTGTGTAATGGGGGTTCCCCCTGGACATTCAAAAGCTATAAGCTTAATCGAGTTCTTAACTGATCTCTATACTGATCTTAGTTGATCTAGTGGTCCAGTATCAATAATATAATAATAATATAATATATAATCATCATAATCATAAATCAATAAAAATAAAAATATCAAGTTAATGATTAATCTAATATATATTAATATTATTTAATTTTTTACCAAGTTCTTCACCAGTGACATAATTATTAAGAAATCTTCTGGCTCCTGTTTATATTTGATATGTCGACCCGACCCAAATCTAATAAATGAAAATAATGAACAATGAATGATAGAAAAAATTCTTCAATTTAGAATTTAGATCGTAAGTTTCGTATATGATATGAGATATGGTTTGCTCATTATTCATTTACCAAACCAATTTTTTCAATTGTTGAGAATGAGCAAGATCACCAAAATGTACAGAATGATATAATTTCTTTAGGTAATTTTTATACTTCGAAAGGTTTAAAAATAAATACGGAAAAGTGTAAGTCTTTAAGAATATCACAAAAAGAAATTTTTGATTTAGCTTCTGACTCCTATGAATTGAATGGAATCAAAATTTCAAACTCTAGCTGTGAAAGAGATTTGGGAATACTTACAAGTTCAGATTTGAAAACAGAAAATCATACAAACTTAGTAATAAATAAATCAATGGTAGTTGTGAAGCAGATATCAAGAACATTTAAGTTTATCAACGAAGAATTATTAAGAAATCTAATCACCACTTTTGTCAGACCTCATCTGGAATTTTGCAACTCGATATGGAGACCAATACTCAAAACTGAACGTGACAAGTTAGAACAAGTACAAAGAAGAGCTACAAAATTATCTAATGAACTGAAATATTCAACTTATGAAGATAGACTTAAAAAGTTAAGATTATTAAGTGTAGAAGATAGACAAGAAAGAGGAGATCTAATTGA
>JAQIXA010000883.1:0-32616 GCA_034699045.1 Nanhermannia cf. coronata Gr-Ori-00579
CATTTACATGACATAGTACCCTACATAAGATGCCTTATTAGAGAACTCAAAAACCGAATTTTTTTGTCAATTTCAGTTTCTCGAAATACCACGATTTTTTGAAAAAATACCATTAGAAAGAGCATTTCGGGATTTATAAATCATGTTTAAATCAACATTTAAAATTATTTTTCAAGTAGTTAGTTGTAAAATTAAGGTCTAAATCTGGTTTTTCAGAACTTAATATACAAATTCAATGCATTTTTTTAGGTATTTTTACCACAAAACTGTATAAAAACCCTGGTATTATATAGAGAAACCTATAAAATTGACAAAAAATCGATTCTTGAGGTCTCTATTGATAAGGTATCTTTTATAAAGAGTCAGGGTTCTCAATAACAAAACTCAACAATAAAATTTAAATGGAATCTTTGAAAAAATTTGTGCTAAAATAACCCTATGCAAATTTTTTGACAATTTTTTTTTTATAAATTTCAGCAATATACCAAGAGTAGTCATTTGAAGGCTCATGAAAGAACCCATACAGGTATGACTCAAAAAATTTCTAATTTTTTTTATTCCTTCAAAATCTGCCAAGCTAAATAAATATACGCTTATTTACTAATCACTACCTACTTGTGTATTTGCTTAAATAGCATTTTTACATAGTGTCAATAGAGTCGAAATTAAGTAATCAAATTATAATCAAATAGTATGGTATATAGGTACATTTTTTGTTATGTAAGCACTAAAACAAATATTATTGGTTTTAAATGATTATATAGATAGTAAATTAAGGTAGGTAGGATTGGTAAAGTAAATTAATTTATCAAGTGTACTTGTCGCAGTATTTATTTTCTCTAATCGGGTTTTTCCGGCTTTTAATTTTCGATTGTAATTTACTATTTAGGCAATACATATACTGATTGTCATAAGGTAGTTAATAGTTAATTGTCGATGATAGAATTAGGTAAGTCATTACACGTGTTTGGTCTTTCATTTATAAGTATAAGCCTCATTTATAAGTATTACGATAAATTTAATATATGCGAGTATATACCTAGATAGAAAACCATGGTCTATATCCATAGTTTGAAGTTTATTCATATACCAACTATCAGGGCTTTTGTAATGAAAGAATGCTGAATAATATCGTTTTTTTTAATTACTTATGCAAAGTATGCCGGTACACATATACTCATCAATGAACAAGTAAGGTTTCTAAAATGTAAAAAAAACAGTTTAAAAAATTTGACGATTATTACCTATAAGGATAGGTAAATAGAAGTTAATATTTCCTAATAAAAAAGGTCATGAATAAAAACTAAATTTAATTTTTTGCAAATTTTTAAACTTGATATTACAATTTGACTTTTACTTTTATATGGTTAATTTAGTCATGGATCGTAATCGAAAGAGGTAGATTAGGGATAGTTGGGGAAATTTTGTAATTTGGGCAGCATATCTGAATCTGAACTACTTGTTATTTTTATATCTGTATAGCCATAGACATAGCCAAGATAGTCTCACAGAATCAGGTAAAAAAAATAAGATGTCTAAAATTCTAAAAGCTTTTCCAAACTACCCCTAATTTACCTCTACTGGTAGGGTTTATTGACCTAAGGATCCATTTACTTGCTCTATGAGTATTTGAACGTCCTGTTTTCAATACAAATCAGTTGAAATTTTGCCCTGATTCGATTATAGCTAAATTTAGAGCCAAGATATTCTCAATTCTCAATCAAATTTCAGGTTTAAATTGTAACAGATTCAGGCGAAAACAGGCTGTCATTTCAAAAAATATTACCTAATTATCCATAATATACCCCTACTGTTAGATTTTATTGAGATATTGATCTGTTTACTTGTTCTATGAGTATATATGGCAAGGTTTTAAATTTAAAATTTGTGAAATGAACTCACCTTTTTTTCTCACATTCTTCTTTAAGTTTTTTAGAGTTTTGAAATTAATTCCGTAGGGTTGGGTTGGCACAAGTTAATAGAAATTTAACACCAGGATAGAGAACATTAAACAGCAGGCACTTGAAGGCATTAAACAATTTTTTTTACACGATTAAACTACCGGGAAAAAAAGCATCTAAATGCATCTCGAAAGCTCAAAATTTCATCATTTTGGCCCTCAAAATCATTTGAATATTCGTTTTTTCTATGCAAAAATAACCTTGTAAAATTAAAAACTTTTCATTTCAATCATAAAAACAAGGTTGAAACTACTCCCAATCTTTTTAGAATATTTTTTCAAATTTTTAAACAAAATTTCTAAAATTGGTCTTAAATTACCGAATTTTATTGGCAAAAATGTGAAATTTAATCCTTTTAGCCCTCAGAATCTGTCTTAAAAAACATCTAAACTAAAATCTAATCTAAATTTTTGCGTTTTTTTAGTCATGTCATAAATGACAATTTTAAAATTTTAGATACTTTGTAATCAATCAGGCACTTTATTTTCAATCACAGTAGCAGAAGTGGAGGGGATTTGATCTATTTAGATTGTTTTTAAAATTCTTAGGCAAAATTTCCAAAATTGGCTCTAAATTACCCAATTTTATTGGCAAAAATACGAAATTTCGTCTTTTTAGTCCTCAGAATCTGTCTTAAATAACATCTGAAATTGAGTCCTATTTGAAAATTTGCATTTTTTAGCCAAATAAAGGATAATTTTAAAATTTTAGATACTTTTTTACAGACGCTTTATTTTCAATCGCAAATACACAAAGTCACACAATACACAAAAGCCTTTCAATCTTTAGAATATTTTTTTCTAATTTTTAGACAAAATCAAAATATACAAAATTGACTTTCAATTACGAAATTTTGGCATTTTTAATTATAGAAATCTTACATACATTAGTAGAAATAAGCTAAAAAGTGCGAGCTACAAGCTCGTTCGATGTCTTTAAATTTTTTTATATAGCTCCTGAGGATACATCGAAATTCGAATCGAATTTTGAGAACACTAAAAGTCAAAATCAATCAAGAAAAAAAATTAAATCTCAGCATCGAAAGACCCTATCGAAATACTTTGCTATTGATTGAATTATGAAATATTGAAATATTCAAAGTTTTTCAAATGGTAATTAGCATAGAAAAGCTGTAAAATTCAGTTTAGTAGGTACTAGTAATTTTAAATAGGCTTTAGTTTAATCTCATCCCTATTTTGGTTGAATTTACCCCTATATTTTTGGTCTAACTTATTATTTTAAATATTTGGTATTATATTAGATTACAGATAAGGGTCAGCTAAACGAAGATTGAATGATCTAATGATAATTTTTCGAATTTTGGATTCAATTTTTTTTTAAATGGTGTAAAAATCGGCAATTTTTGATTTTAAAAGTTAGCTTGTTAGGATATCTGGATGTTTTTGATCAGGTACAGAAAATTATTAAATATAAAATAGACTTTAGTTTAATTTCATCCCTATTTTGGTTGAATTTCCCCCATATTTTTGGTCTAAATACTTTATATCCGCATGAAATTAACACAAATTTAAAAAAAATCCAAACTTAACCTACCAGATCTAACATAAACTAAACTAAAAATCTTAAAAGATAAAGTATTAGATTAGACCGTAAATATAGGGGTAAATTCAACCTAAATAGGGATGAGATTAAATCAGAGTCTTTAAAATATAGGAAAAGTTTTTGAGAAAGTTAAAGATTTCAACTTTTTCAAAATCCATTAATTTTGAGTTTAGCTTGAGCTTAGAGACCTTCCTTTATGTATTTAAGTATGCTAAATGAGTTTATTTTTATCTTTTTTTTCTATGAGGCTTTGTAGAGTAAATATCAATAAAGATTTGAAAAATTATAGCTCGTAGGATTATACACTGGTATAGAGGATATTGTTCAAAATCACTTTTTAAATATTTGCCATAATTTTAAATGAATCGGCAATTTCAAGCTCTTTTGAAAGATCCTTGAGTTTTTGGTTTATGAGCTTATTTACTACGAGCATAGTATATGTAATTAGCATTGTAAGTTTAATTATTTTAAATTATTATTATTTTAAAGAAAAGTTCAAAAATTTATGCTTATTTGCATTTTCATGCTAATTTGTATGACCTACTAAGGATTATAGTATAATCTCAAGTATAAAGATAGGGGTAGATTCGGGATAGTTTGAAATCCTTTGAGTAAAAGCAGCCTTGTTTTCATCTGAATTAAGGTGTTATTTGGACTTGTTTTTTTGAGAGTATCTTGGCTAATTAGGTGCTTAATTTCTTGACATTTTAGCCACTTTTAAGGACATTTCAGATCTCTAGGTCAATCTAAATGGTCAGAAAAGGTCAAATTCTGATCAATTTATAAATAAATACCCTGGAATGTTTTTTGAAATCACCCTTTTTTCGATTTATTTGAATTTTTTCATAAAATCCTCGCGTTTTTGCGAGCTTCCAAGATAGTCTACGAGCCAGTTTCTACCTTATACATATACCAAAACGCTCATAAAAAGGCCCGAAAGCCCATTATAACCCGAAGATATCCTTTTAAATTAGGTACCTGATAATTAATATAGATATTTTCAGACATTTTTGGTCATTTTCGGATAATTTTTATAATTTTTTTGTAAGTAGTTTTATGCCATATTTAAAAATGCTTTGAATAAAAGCTCAATTTTTTTATTCCTAGTTTTAATAAGGTGGTGTTGAAATATTTTTTTCTTAAGATTTTTTAAAAAATAGGGTACTAATACTAACATGGAGAACCCTTAATGGGTCAAAAATCTGAAATTTTTGTCAAAATGGCATATCGCCTCCCTATGGGGGTCTTCCATACCAAGTTTGGTTAAGATCGGTCCAGTAGTTCTCGATTTATCCTCTGGACATACAGACATACAAACAGACAGACGGACGGACAAAGTGCAAGCAAAGTTGAATAGTAAGTACTCGCTACGCTCGCACAACAATTTAGAGGAATTTAGCTATATATCAACACCTTATAGAGAAGTTTTACTATGCACAATATATTGATACATTATTTAAGGTAGTTTGTTCAAGAAATATAAATATTTTTATTTATTTGTTCAACTACTGATGGGTTGGTAATACTTATATTTAGAAAAATAAAATTCAAAATAAATCTTCAAAGCACGGGCTTCATTCGTTCGTTCGTGCTTCCTCGATTTTTAGCAAATGTTCGTGAAAATATTTCAGTTTTTCTTTCTTTCAACTGAGCCTACCTATAAGGTAGCCAGCCTACTTAACTAATCTAAAGATTAGTTCTTTTGTACTTTATATACCTAGGTATTAGCAGTATTTAGTACTACTAGTAGTAGTAAGTAATAGCTGTAATAATAGTTTTCTTTTTTTTTCAAATGGTCAGACGAGTCTATTAGAAATTATAGTTTTATTTTATATTTCCTTTCGCCCCTTTACAAAACTCGAAATGACCAGACTCTTATCACCCTAAAATATCCATGGTTTAATGCACTTTTTACACGTTTTCTAAAGCTTTGTACTTTTACTGTTTATTAAATATACTTTATGGATTTTTTGGAGATTTTCAAGTTTTTTTTTGGTGAAAGTTTAAGGTAGAAATTGGCTCAAAAACTATCTAGGAAGCTCTTAAAAACTCGATGGATTTATGCAAAATTTCATAGGTAGATCGAAAACACCTTATTTCAGCAAAACCATTATATTTTTTAGAAATTTTGGTCAGAATTTGACCTCTCGATTGACCTAGAAGTCTGAAATGTCCTTAAAAGAGGCATAAAAGTCTAGTAATTAAGTAAAATTCTAAATTTTGAATAGTAGTAGCAAGATGAATTTAAAGACATTTTTGAGACATTTTTGATTCTTTGAGTAGACAGTAGACCTATAATAGAGGTCTGAAATCTCCAAAAAAGTGGACCAAAAGTTCAAAATTCAGGACTGAATTAAGTTCCAAATCATATCTATCTAACATTTTCAAGAATTCAAGGTGAATTTAGACTCAAAAGTAAGAAATTTTCGATATTTTGAGTAGACCTAGAGGTCAGAAATTTCAAAAAAATGTATATAAATCGTTGGTTCATTTCATAGTTGAAATTTTCATATATGTATACTGATACATCAATTTTTGTCAACTGCAATTTGAGAAAACTTGCTTTATCTTGGTTTTTACAAAAAAATTTGATCTCAAGACTGGAGATAAGATACATTTTTTTAATGGAAAAATTGACTTGATAAAGGTAATCATCTAAAAGGGGAAATATGGCTCATATTTCAGTCTGATTTTTCTTCAAGTAGTCTCAACAAAATCCTTCTTAAACTTATATTTCTAGGTATTACAATTACAGTACTATAAGCTGTCTGATATATAGTCTATACTAGTGACTAGTATAAGTACCCTATCTAATATCTATTATTTTTAGATGTATTTTTAGGAATTTTTCTCAAAAGATTTGAAAGAAAAGTGCTAACCCGAGTTTTTTTTCTTACTTTTGAAGAGATTTGGATTCATATCTTGTAAGGAAACTGAAAACCCCCATTAGATTTAAAGGCATCAAAGATTATCTTTTGTGTCAGACATTTGGAGTTGAAAGTTGAAAAGACAAGGGCCAAATAGAAATAGAAAAGGGTCATGAATTAGCCCTGTAAAGTCGAACATAAGCCTAACTTATGGCTCTTTGGATTTGGGTTATGTAACAACTCTGGTTAAAAATACTCTTTCAAAGTTGAGAATTTATAACAGAATCTCTCTTTAAAGTATCCCTTTTAAATGGAATTAGCCAATATTAAGCTTAAAATATGCTAAATTAACGAATTTATAATTTGTAAACGAATTTTTCAGTTAAAATCGTGAGAAACTTTGGTCAAAATTGAGAAATTTTGGTCCAATTTAAGAGAATTGATAAAAAATTTGGTTCAAATTGAAAGAAATTTTGGGCGAAATTGAGAAATTTTGGTCTAATTTAAGAGAATTGTTAAAATTTTGGTCAAAATTGAGAGATTTTGGTATAATTGAAGAGAATTGATAAAATTTTTGGCCTAATTTAAGAGAAATGAAAGAAATTTTGGTCAAAATTGAGAGTGATTTTGGTCCAAGTTGGGAGAAATTTTGATAAAAATGCAAAATTTGATTCATTTTCGAGGGTCCATTAGGACCTTTATGACCCTTATGATCTTATTGGGATTTTAAGGCTGATTTGATGGCTTTGTAGAGAAGTTCAACTGTGAAGAGTAGGTTTATATTTTGTGAAATCAAGATTCATCATAATCATAATCATCGAATCATGACAAATTCTAATAAGTTGTACCCACTTGACTTGACTCTATAATTGGCCCCTTGGCCCATACAAGAAAAGTTTCAAAATTCTCAAAAATATTTGAAATCTAATAACATTATAGTACATAGGTACTTGACTATTTCAAGATTTTTAGAATTCATATAAAGTTTAAGATCAGGATACCAAATGTGTAAAAATTTGTCAAATTCTGGTTTTAAAAATAAAAGATCGTAGCTTCTTGCTGGATATGCAGAAAAACATCAAAGGTAGATGTAGCGTGACAATGAACACATCGAAAATATTTGAAAACGTGGTTCAAAAATTTTATTGACTTGGTGAATTTTTACTTGTAATTTTAAAGGTAATTTCAGTTCTCTCTGAAAGTTTGAAACTTGATCTGAGAAATTCATAAAATCTACTTAAATTTCATTCGATTCGACCAAGTACAAAAGCATAAAGTATGGAGAGGGAATTATGAAGATAATTTTACGATTTATGTACATTTCATTGATAATTTTTATGTTTATTTGACTTTGGATTTGGGTTTAAATATTTACATTGACATTATGTATGGTACTGTAGCATTTTTCTTGATAAGGAAAAATGTAGTTCAATGAGTTTTGGGTATTTTTCCTGGTCTAATTCTCACGATTAGAACTTTAAGGGCTGTAAAAGTACCCTTGACTTGAGATTAGACATTTGAGATACTATTTTCCCAGTTATTGTTTGAGCTTCACTGATGAGTTTTGGATGGCATTTTTAAGGATTTTTAAGGATTTAAGGTATTTATAATACGAGGGTTTTTGTATGTTATTTGTCCTTTGGAAATAATCTCTCTATGACTCTCTGGACATACCTTCAAACCGAGATAAAAATAAAAATAAATAAAAAGTAATCCATTCGAATGAGGCTTTAGGCCATAGTAGCCAACAAACAAATGAGAAATTCTTGCCATATTTTCTACATTACAATTTATATAAATGAATTATATACCATACCAGGTCATTTGAGCAAAAATTGGAATTTGTCAAAAAATTCTTTCAGTTTTTAAAATATTCAATTGATAAAGGATATCTTTGGACTATATAGTCTTTATATTTATATGAAGTTTAACATAGCAAAGACCTAAAAGCCAAAGATATCCTTTGATTTGAATAATTATCAAAAAAACGATTGAATTAATGTTAAAAATTCATGCTAAATGCTCCTCCAGTACCTAATATCTATAATTATAAATTAAAGTCATAAATTTGAGTGAATGTAATTATTTTGGAGAGTAAACTTGACAAAAAAATTTAAAAATTTTCCAAAATTTTCTGAAATTTTTTTCTCAAAACCATATATTCAAAAACTAGGCATAATATTTAGGTACATATTTCTTAATTACTTACTGTTTTTATAAACTTAGAATTAAGGATAGATCCTTTAAATTGATATTTTTGTCCAATTTGAAATAGGTACTTTCATATACTCGTATATTATTACATTAAGATATGTATTTAGGGTTATTTCAAACTGAAGTTCTAGAATACACAATTTTTGACATTTTTACTTAAACACATTTCTTGACATTTTATCAAAATACAGTTATCTTTGACTACTTTATATGCTATGCTATAAAATAATGAGCAGGTCATTTTTGTATTAAAAATAATACAAATTCATATAAAGTTTGAGATCAGGATACCAAATATGTAAAAATTTGTCAAATTCTGGTTTTAAAAATAAAAGATTATAGGTTCTCCTACCGCCTACCATTCACATATTCAACATTCTAAGCATAAAATAGGGAAACTTCTCAATTTTTAAATTTTGAAACTTCAAATTAACTTTGACATTTTGATCCAATTTCAATTACACAAATGTAGAGATTACGATTACCCCAAAATTTTAAGTTAAAAAAATATGTAAAAATTATGTAATTTCTATAATTTTTTCTTGATCTTTGACATTACTGATTTTAGCCCAAATATCGTACAATGTAAACTTATATGAAAATTCGTATCTCTGTATGTTTTTTTAGGTCTTATGTGACTTATATTGCGAGGATTACCCTCTACTATAATAGATAGATATAGTATTTATCGACCAACATTTGCTTTTCTGTGCTATTTTGCATCATATCATCATAATATCTGTCTGTATCTTTCGCGTAGTTTTTATTACAATTTCATTTCATTTCCATCAAACCATATCATACTACCATAACTGTAATAAAAATGAATTTATCTCTTTGATACATATACCTAATACAAATATAGTAGTAGTATTTTAGAGATACATTGGAAAGATCCATATGTTTCGATTCATTAATAAAATGGTATTATCGGCAGCTGCTATTGTTCTATTTTGTTTTTGCAATCTCGAAATCTGAGGAGAGAAATCATCCAGAAATGAACTTTATCTCCAAAAATTTTGTTATAAAATCATAGTCAAGTATCTGACACATTTAACTTAGGCTCTAAACATCAATTTTTAAAATTAAAATGAAATCAATTGATAGTCCCAAAGACTCGAATTTCGAATATGTATCTTATTGAACATTTTATGCCAATTTTATGTTTAACTAACATTTATGGTATGGAAATTTGAATAAAAATTGATAATTTTTCCTTTGAAAAAAATGTTGAGAGATGGAAGGGTTCCCTTGTTAGTGTTAGAAAAAAATTGGAACTTTGTAATCTGTGCAACCAAAGCCGACAATTGACAAGTTATCAGGAGGAAAGTATACCGGACATGGTTAATAGCTGTCAAAATTCCTCGATTATAATTATTATTTCCTATTTATTTGTCTTTTGGCAAATACTTTTAAAATACTGCTAAATACTGTCATATATATCCTATAGTATAGTAGTTCTATCAGTAGATACATAGATTAAAAAGCTTTGTGTAAGATTAATTAAAGGGTTGTACTTGGCATAGTTGTCATTTATTTTATACTTTTAAGATCTCGAGATAGGCTTTTAAATGTTTTATATATCTATGTATCAGTACATAGACTTATAGGATTCTTAAGGGAGTTGCAAAATCATCAATTTAGAAATTTTCTTGTCTTTTTTTTTAGAGATTTTTTGCCCCAAGGGGGGAATCGTCTTAAGCCAATTTATTTATATGGAAAAGTAGGCCTGAGAGTCTAATCTAAAATTTTAGAAAATTACAATGATACTCATATGAAACTCCATGAAATATCCATTGAAAGTTGATCAAATTTTTTAAAGATCATTTTTACAAGACTTGTGTTTATTTTCATCCTTATTTTGGTTGAATTTACCCCTATATTTTTGGTTTAATTCTATACACCTGTTTGAAATTAACACAAATGGAATATCTAATGATAATTTTTCGAATTTTGGGTTCAATTTGTTTAAAAATGGTGTAAAAATTGGCTATTTTAACTTTTAAAAGTTGACTAATAACGAAATTTGCCCAAATTTATTTTTAGTTTAGTTTAGCTTGCTTTACCTAAAAATTAATAAAAATGGGGAAATTATGATCTATTTAGTCTGAAAAACCCGATTTTGGACTCAATTTTTACTAGAAAAAGCTTGAAATTTCAGAAAGTTTGAGTTTATAGATTTTTATAAAAATTTGAGCAATTTTGCTGAATTTCTTGAAAGTTTGGAGATACTTTGGTAGGTAGGATACTTTAAATTATTTTTGACCTTTGACATTTCGCAATTTTTAGCAAATAACCGTGTTTTAAAGGCCGGAAAGCCCCCTTTTTATGACTTTTTATTTTTCTTTCTTTGGCAAAGGGGAGTTTTTTTCTGTTTTTTTTTTCTCTTCGTTTAGATGACCCATCTACTACTAAATATAAATGGGCAAAATAACTTGCAAGAAATACAGTCATAAAAATATAAAATGGAATTTGGCATACATATACACATGCAGTATATGTTTTAGTACTAGGGTAATAATATATAAGAGTAGATTAGGGATACTTTGAAACATTTTATAGAATTTGGACAGTTTATTTTCGACCCTATTTTGACCTCAAATTTTAATATCTAGATATAGGCAACATATTTTCAAGCAAAATTCAGGTCAAAAATCAGGTTTTTTATCCAAAAATCCAAAGGTTCAAGTCTTAAGAAAGTTTCCTATATATCCCTAATCTACCCCTGTATAATCTAAATTGCAGTTTTTATACCTCTTGCAGTATACTGCCTAATAAAATGTCTAGTCCAGACTTTGTACTTTGTAGGTACTTTGCAATTTTGAAGCTAGAAATAAAAAACAGTAAAATTTTGTGTCGAGTATTCACAGGTTAATAAACTACTTAC
Source organism: Nanhermannia cf. coronata Gr-Ori-00579 (assembly GCA_034699045.1). Taxonomy (NCBI): domain Eukaryota; kingdom Metazoa; phylum Arthropoda; class Arachnida; order Sarcoptiformes; family Nanhermanniidae; genus Nanhermannia; species Nanhermannia cf. coronata Gr-Ori-00579. Next base: position 11,493 of record JAQIXA010000883.1, read on the forward strand.
AAAGTGTATAAATTTGTAAATTTGTCCAGAAATGTCCGCCTGCTTTCTCGAATATTAATATTTATAGGTTTATGGTGAAAATTTCAAAAAACTTGGAAAATAAACCCAGAAAAAGTAGTCATACCATCTGTATAGAAAGTATCCTTCCAGAAGTTTCCAAAATTTGAGATTTTTTACATCTACTGATACAACATACCTAATACTAATACGTTTGAAAATTAACAAAAAATGAAATTTTCTGGAAGAGGAATGTATCATCTTTTACAAAAATTTTAAAGATATTTTAGACTAAATTTTGCAAAATTGGTATAAAAATCATTTAAAAATATTAATAATCATATCATATCCAGCAAGTTTGAAAACCCAGATTTCAAAAAATCTTAGATTTCAAAAGGATTTTGTAGTATATGCTATTGAATCTGATAAATATACGTAGATTTTGAGCATTAGTAGAATCTATCTGTAAAGTGAATTTAGAATTTAAGGATTTGTGAATTTAAGGATTTTAGGTAAATTTTTTGCCAGTTTTCCTACAAGTCTCCTGGATATCCAGCAGGATATTTAATCCTGAATCCAGCAGAGCCTATTGTGAATTATATATCTAATTTCTGGGTTATATTTAGCATGTGTATTCTCCATAAAAATGGTAGACATAGAAGTAGACTAAGTTTTCCAAAATAGTTTGAAAATGCCCAGCTTTACATAGTATACTATTACTGGAAGTATAATATTGTAGAGCTGGATCGATAAAAATCGATCCGCATTTTCTTGCCTTTCATATCATACTATATAGTAGTACAAATATACCATGGTTTTATATACCATGAACCATGGGTAGTATAAAACCATGGATTTTAGGTGTATTTTAGTCCTGGAGAAATCAGCACTAGTACCTAATACTTTGTATATTTAGCATGGGTTTATGCAATACTAAATTTACTATGTATACTATAGTACAGATAGGGTACTCTAAACTATGAAATCTAAATCACAAAATATTTGCCTTGAGCTTAACTACCTACCTACCTACTGGAATATATAGCCCTACTGTTCTTTTATACAAATTTTGTTTAGGCACTTTAGACTTTAGTTTTAGAGGACACAAATATTTAGATTTAGATAGGGAAATGTAAATGGAAAAGTTTTCGTACCACCATCCAAGATAGATCAGTCGGAAGCATGGAATGAAGGTTTTGCACACAGAGAAATCCACAAATTTTGAGAGTTTTTTTTTTGAGTTTTTTGAGTAAGAAAGATTATCACTTGGTTTAAATTTGAGAGAAAATACCAGTACTACTGATAGTACATAGTAGTGGTGAATACTTATAGGACAAGTACTAGTACTAGAAAGAAAGTAAATACTTTTAGTTTTAGCAAATATGCAGGTCATTTGGTCGAAATTTACATTTGTCAAAACTCAAATTTTCGAGTTCTTTTGATTAAAATCAGGATTTACTGATAGCACTCGAAGACCATCTTATAATAAATCAACGAAAATTATCCGAACTAAATTGGCAATTGATCCATAAATTTTGAAAAATTTTAGACTTTGAGCTAAAAAATTGTGATTTTCATTCGAAACAGGAAAATTTTGAGGCTTGGAAATGGCAATATTTTAAATATGTTAGATTCTGTATAGATTTTGAGATAGTTTAAGACTCCAGTTCAGTCATTAATAAGCAGCTGAAATTAGCAAAAATTTCGAAATATAGAGCAAAATTTTCGGAATTTTTCATTTTGATTCGAGTCATGAATTCTTTGAAATGAAAAGTTTGAAAAATTACAAGATTTTTTTTCGACTCATATGTAGATATTGTAGACCAAATTGTAGATTTTGAGATAGTTTCAGACCTCTAGGTCAGTCACAAGCACCTGAAATAAGCAAAAAATTTCAAAAATTTGGTCAGTATTTTGAAATCTGGTCGAATTAGGTCAAATTTGTCCAGTATTTGGTCAAAATACTGACCACATTTTCGAAATTTTTTGTTTATTTCAGGTGTTTGGACCGACTAACCTAGATGTCTGAAATTATATCAAAATCAATAAATGATTTTGATAAAAAATTCAAAATATTGATCATATTTTCTAAATTTTTTTTTGATAAGAGTCATGAATCCTTTGAAATTCAGTCTCAAATTTCAAGTTTGAGACTTGAAAAATAACGTTATTTTAATTTTTTTCGATTCATATGTAGATTTTGATATAGTTTCAGACCTCTAGTTCAGTCACAAGCACTTGAAATTAGCAAAAATTACGATACACTATTTACCAAATTGTCGAGATATAAGAAATTCTTGATTTTGGGGACAAATTATTTTACAACTTGCTCAAATTTGCTTAAATTTTAAATAGTTTCTTTAATTCCAATTTTATCGATTTGACAAATAAAGAAAAAATCCAATTTTATCGTTTTTTTGTAATTTTTTTTGCAATTTGACATTGTTTTCTTCGATTGTTTTATAGACCATTTTAGAATGGAGAAAGTGTCTCAAATTTCTTCAACTTTTTTCTACATTCTAGACCTTATCTATAATGGGACATATGGGTTTTTTTCGATTTTTTCCAAAGGATTTAGGTGACTATAACTTATATCCAGATCTCATAAGTAGTAGGGTACTGATACTCTCTTATATATATTGAAGAATTTCGAATTTGAAATTCGAATAATGATTGAGAAAGAAAGAAAGGAAAGAATTCGAATCGATCTGTCTGGTCTTCCAAATGTCTTTTATTCACGATTTTTTTAAACAAAATGAGGCATTTTTTACCCATTTTTTCTCTTATTTTGTAAAGAATTTTTTTAGCTCTATTCTCTACTCTACTATATTGTTGTATAATAAGTTCTATGGGTTTTTTACAGATAATTTTAGTTCTGGAATTTCGGGTTTAATTGAAGTAAATTTCGGACAAGTAATGCATTTGTCCATAAACTGGCAATTTAGGTTTACTTTTCTTCTTTGATCCTCAAGATCCTGGAAATTTAATTGGAATTACAGACTTTATTTTCTTGGATTATAATACTGGATATAATACTAAGGATCTTATCTCTGAGAATTTCATCAAATTTCTAAAAATGTTTCAAAAATTTAAAATTTTGAACTTTCTTAGAGAAAATTTCAAAGAAAATTTTGACCTATTGTATCAAATTAGATTAAAAAATAGGGCTGGATCATCACTAATATCGATAGGGGTAGATTAGGGTTAGTTCTGAAAGTTTGGTCATACAGTCTAGTTCTCAGGCACATCAGTTTTTAGAACAAAATTACACTATAGGTATAAAAGTCTCGATAATTTTTGATTAATTTGCCAGATACTTTCGAAATCCATATTTTTTGAAATTTTAGTTTTTGATATCTTGGTTTTCGATATTACGACCTTGTTTTAGGTCGAATTAAAGGGTTAAGATATAAGTCCTGGTTTTAGAACTTTGTAAGTTAACTTGATATTAGTTTTCTTACTATCTTAAGTTACAAGTTACACGTACAACTTACTAATAGAACTAATAAATATATCCTAACTACTAGACTACTAATACATTTAGGATTCCTAGTTATAAAAGGGGTCTTATACCTACAAGTATTTTAATTTTCCAGAAATTTTAGCTAATTTAAGAAGGATAATTTAAGAAGACACTCATAATGGTCTCAAATACAATTTTGAAACATTCTTTGAATTATTCTGTAATTTAGATTTTAGACAATTCTGAAATTTTGACAAAAATGATGTCAAAAAGGTCATTTTTCTTGAAGCCTATGATATACTAAAAGTTTTACAAGGTAGTAATCGCATCTGGTCTGGTCAGAATAATTTCCTTTCTGTCTTCAGACCTCAAGTTATTTGGGCCAGCAGAATTCTAAAATGAAATTATTTGAAACTCACAAGGGGATTCAAATGCTTTTAAATTAATTTTATATCTTGTTTGCACACACAAGTGTACTAACTATGCTATATATACTGTCTGTAGTATGATGGTACTTGAGCCTTAAGTTTTTAAAAAGTAGATTATTTCTCAAAGGGTTTGAAAAATTTCATAGACTTTTTTAATCCTAACCTTTCTCAAGAACCAAGAATTATACCTTGAAGTCAAGATTTGAAATTCTGGAATATTTTTTTTTCTCGATATTTCACGATTCGATTCATTTCATATGTGTTACAAAAGCTGACTCGACCGATTTTTTTCTAAAATCTCGACACCTAGACCTAAGCTATCCAAAGGGCTTAAAATCTTAAATGGAAATCCCTCGTTGACATTGACAAGTAAAGGGACTCATCTTTCAAACTCGATCTCCACAATTTAATAAGAAAATACCTACTATTATTAGGATAGATTAGGAATATTTTGGGAAATTATTTGCTATTTGAACAACCTTAATCAGTTGCTATTTTGGCCTGAAATTAGTTTGAAGTTGAAAGTATCTCTACATTAGTAAACAGATCAAATAACAACTGATTCAGCCGAAAACATGGCAAATCAGTTCCAAATTAGTCCTAATCTACACATATATGCAGGTATTTTAAGTGTCAGACAAGCCAATTTTTCAATAATTATATGAGACAATGTTTAGACAAAATATTGTGCTAATTTTTCTACAAAATGGACCAATTTTTCGACAAAATTAGGCAAATTTCCCAACAAAATTAGGCAAATTTACCGACAAAATTAGACCAATTTCTGACAGATATTCACTCTATTCTATTTTCAAATAATCAAACTGGCCTGAACCTTGTAGGTACCAAGTTTTTAGAGAAAATTTTGAAATTTTTGGTCTAGAACTTGAAAAAGATTGAATTTTGTGAACCTTTTCTCGGTAGAAAAAACTTTTATAAATGTAGGTATTTTGTATCTTTAACTAAAAATACCTGTACATATCTAAAGGTGTAGATAGGTTAAAAATGCCTCAAAAAAATGCTTTTATTTTTCCCATTAGATGACAAGGTAAAGCTTTTTTTATCTCACTTTTTTTTGTTATTGGCCAGCAGAGCGTTTTTTTTCTTAATTGAGTTTTGGTTTCCGCTGGTAAATTGCTTTACACCACATATCACTATATACCTTACCTTGTTAGATTCTGATGAGTCTTTTTTCTAATTTCTAATGCTCAGTATGGGGTTTACTTAAATACCTATTTGTTTTATTTCATTTAATTTGATTTGTTTGTGTGTTTTTTTGACTATTTTTAGGTGAAAAACCCTACAAATGTATGTGGGAGGGCTGTGAATGGAGATTTGCTCGTTCTGATGAACTCACTAGACATTATCGGTAAGAAAACTTTTTTAAATTTGAAATTTTTCAAAATTTTTGACCTATTTTTGAATTTGAAAAATGTAAATTGTAGATGATTCTATATCTATACCTAGATTTTGAGAATTTTAGCAAAAAATGTCATTTTTTTGTTAAATTTGGCATTTTCATAAGTTAATTATTAATAGTAGTATAAAGCTCTAAAACTTAAAACATCCTTCTTTATAACGGCAAAGAGCGAAAGGCACTAAAAGTTGTCCAATTTCTCAAAGGATATGTTATCATGTTAGATTACATTTAAAGGCCAGAAAGCCGATTATAACCCGAAAATATCTTTTTCTTAAGACTAGATTTATGATAATTCAAGCTCCATCATTCTATGGTCTCTCTACAGATATAACATTACCCAAAAAAAGTGAATTTAAATGATAAGTAGTCTTATAAGAGATCAATTTATAATTTAACGTGAAAAACTGAATACCTAATTTAGAAATAGAGAGATTTTTTAGAGAATTTATAGCATTGATAACGTTATAAAGAGAGTAGGGTACTTTATAGAGATATTTTACTGTATTTTGATTGGAATAATAAGAATTAGAAAAGCAAATTAAAGCCAATATCTCTATTAATCTAGATAGGATACAAAACAAATATTGACTTGATTCGAGACATACAAAGTACCTACTCATATTTAGAAAATTTTGAGACTAAAATCACAAATAGATCAAATTATGGCCGCAATTCGTTCAAAAAGATTCCAAGCACACAATTAATTTTAAGCCTTTTTTAAAGGATCTATTTGACTTTCAGGCCTTTGCTTGTTAAACCTCATATAAAGGCCAGAAAGCCCATTAGAACCTCAAGATATTCCTTTACGTTATAATTTTGAAAATTTTTGTAGAAAAATTATGAATTTCTTTATGCCAAATCGTACTAAATTTATCGTTTTGCAAAATTATCTTCTAATCATAGTTAGCTCCAGCATATAGATATTTTTAAATATGTTCTGTCACTGCTGCTGTCCTACGAGTAACTAACTTTCTTCAAATTTTGACAAAAAATTTTTACAAATTTTTGATTTTTTTTCTTGCAGGAAACATACAGGTGCAAAACCCTTCAAATGTTGTCATTGCGAGCGTTGTTTTTCCCGTTCTGATCATTTGGCCCTTCATATGAAGCGACATCAAGGATGATCCCAGGTCAAATTAGCCAAGTATAAAGTGACAAGTTGCAAATTATCCTACAAGACTCTTATTAATCTAAAATTAAACTGTTTAAATGAGTTTTGAAACTTGTGTAAAAAAACAGTATGAATTGTATGAAAGTGTATGTTTTTTTCGAAAAAAATTGTAAATCTACAGATACATCCCTGTGCTATTCAAGTCATAAAAAAAGTTGAAAAAACTCTTAATTTATTACTCTTAAAATGATCAATTCTGATGGGCATCGACAATAGTGAATTTTCTACAATTACAACCTTTCAAAATACCTCAGCAGAAGACTACTACTATAATGTATATCTCAATAAATCTTCAAAATAAAATCAGATAGTTAAGTCTTAAATGAACAGTTAAATATGAACAATTTTTGTGACATCAATTAAGGTGAAATTATCTTCAAGTACTATAGTATCAGTACCTACTATAATGTATGATCAAGTGGGTAATTAACCTCATTCCAAATGTTTAAAATTTAAAAGTAATTACTTACTTACCAAAGTAAATATCAGTTTAATGTGCCCTTTACACATAGACATAGGTAATTTGAAGATTTTGAAGATTTTAAGATAGGAAATTTTAAAGGTCAAATTGAAATAGTAGGCTAAGGACTAAGGATAAGCTAAATGGACAAGGTAGCATATCCAGGTGTCGATCAGTTTTCAAAATTTCGAGTTTTTAGATCCTTAGATCCTCTAAATAGAGATCCTCAGGCCTAAAATCCTTAGGTCTAAATTTTTTTGAATTTCTGAGATACACTTGGATGTGTTACCTTGTCAAATCTGGTAAAGTAAGGCTAGGATAAGGTATTTAAAAAGCTAAAACTTGTGCTAAATAAGCTTGGAAATACAAAAAATTTAAATTGTTGTAAAAAAGCGTAATAAGCGTAATTTAAAGAATACTGATAGATTGGCTAAAATTTTAAAGTTTTTTGAGAAATGTGATTGGATTGCATTTACTAGAGAAATATACAGATAAATAAAATTTAAATTATTAGCTTGGATTGCACTACAAATGAGGGGACAAAAAAATGTCAATTTGTCATTCGAAAAGTTGTTGAGGAATTTTTTTGTCTTATTACATATGAGTCATCAATACATGTTAACTGTAGGATTATTGAGAAAAGGATTAGATAAAATAAAAGTCTGTAAATAAATTACATTATAATGAGGTAGGTATGGTTTATATAGAGGGGTATTTCTTATTGAGAAAATAAAGCTTAGAATTTCAATGGAATTTATTTGGACATTTGGTCAATAAGAAACTTGTCAAACATCAATTTTGGTCAAATTTTGGTCAAAAAGTACCTTTCCAAACCCACATTTTGACCAATTTTTTGTCAAAAGGAAAATTTTCAAACCCAAATTTTGGTCAAAATTAGTAATGAACTTTCAATCTTCAATTCTTGTCGTTTTATGATCAATAAGTAAGCCTCAAATTGTAAGCCTCAAATTTTGCACCAATTTTTGATCAAAAAAATATGTCAAACCCCAATTTTGAGCACTTTTTGGTCAAAAAGTAACTTTCCAAACCCAATTTTGTAAAATTTTTGATCAAAAGGTAACTTACTCAGCCTTCATGCCTTTCCATGAAAACCTCATATAAAGGCCAGAAAGCCCACAATAACCTGAAGATATCCTTTTGGCCATTTTTGACCAATAAGTAACTGTCAAACCTGAATTTTTGTCCAATTTTTGGCAAAAACTAACATTTTATTGGCTTTTTTGTCTTAAAAAGCTCAAATATTATCTCCAATTTTTGATCTGTTTGACCAAATGACCTTTGACAAGTTCCAACTGACCAAATGTCCAAATGTCAATACTCTTCTTCTTAGGATTTCAAAGGGTTTTATATTATCTCAATATTTCGAATTTTTGAAAACCAGTTCCTTTTGTTTGTTGTCAAAATCAAAAATTCGAATTTGAATTTGAAAAGTATTGACTCGATGATTCAAATCAAGTTTTGATTGTTCAAAAATTTCCTCTTATTATACTACTAAAATACTTTGGAATTTCTTGGTTTTTTCTCTCAATTTACAAGATACAAAGACAAGAACTAAAGCTCCTTAAATTAAGATTTAAAAACTACAGATACATACATAAATAGGTAGGTATTTTAAATTGCTAAATTACAGAATATCTGTCAAAGGTTTACTAGTTCCTTTTCACTGCCATTTACCAATTTACCAATTTTTCAAAAATATAATATATCTAAACTACATAATTTCAGATTACAGATTACAAATTTCATAGTGCCACAATTACAAAATCTTGTAACTTAAAGTATGGTATATAGAAAGGCTTATGATTCTAAAAACGCCTCAAAAAAAATTAACAATTTTTTCAAAAATCTTGTCATCAAAATTTTCTTTAAAAAAATTTTTTCCTTCAGAAATTTTCAAAAAAAAAAAAAATTTCGAGTCTTTCATGTATTATACTAGGCTTACTCTATATAGACTACTATATTATAATGTACGTATTATAAAGGCCTGTAAATAATTCTAAATACTGAGATGTAGGTAAGGTAAATTTTTTGATCAAATGGGAAATTATATGCAATCCAATCAAACTTATAATAAATCCCATATGGATATATAGGTATAGGTAAATATTGTAAATACTCTTTGAGACTATAAATTGTATATAATACTTGTAATGCATTTTGCTTAATCATAAGTCATAATATTAGAGTAATTAAATCAATTTTTTTAGCTCTATTTAGTCGATTTTAGAGCCAAGTTAATCAATCAAATATGGGTATATGAATAATGCAAGGAATTTTTTATACATTTTTTTAGAATAGAAGTTTTTCAAATTAATTTTGAACATTTAATCAGGCTTGAGAAATATAAAAAATTTCGAATTCTTTCGAGGAATTATTAAAAATTCCTCTAAAACTCGAGAATTTGATGCTCTACTTATTTCATATGAGGATTCATACAGGCTCTTGTACTAATATCAGCACCTATATAGATATGTAGTTCAATTATTATAAAATGATCATGTTCGTTCAATTCGATTTTTTATCGGGGTTTTTTGCCAGAAATATTCGCTCATTTTTCAAAAATTCTTAGAATTATCTGTATATGGGTATCTTATCACTTTTTACATTTGACTGAATTTTAACTTTTAACCTATACACTTAGTAGCCTTGAATTCGGACAATTGGGTAAACGAAAATTTTGACCAAAATTAATAATTTTCAATTTTTTTTCAAAATCTTATTCGGGGCATTCATTATTTTATTCATAATCTGTTTTTTAAACTTAACAAAATTTGCTTTGAATTATGAATTTATGGAGATAAAATCAATTTAAAAGAAAAATTGGTCAAAATTTTCCAAAATTTCAAGTAGCAAAATTTTTTAAAATCAGAAAATTGACTATTAGAAATGCTATTAAAATGTAAAAAAAACATTTTCAAGTTTTTTTATTGTTAATTTGATCAATTTTTTGACATTTTTTGGGTCTTTTTGACACTATTTTAGGTCTTTTTGACACTTTTCCTGTCTTTATGAAACTTTTTTTGGTCTTTTTGACATTTTTGTATCTTTTTGACTTTTTTGGGTCTTTTTGACACTTTTTTTAGGCCTTTTTTGGATCTTTTGGACGCTTTTTCGATGTCATTATGACACTTTTTTTAGGTCTTTTTGATCCTTTTTGAGTCTTATTGACACTTTTTATGTCTTTTTGACACATTTTTTTTAGGTCTTTTTAACACCTTTTGAATCAAAATTTATCTGTACCTAAATCTATTGAAATATTCATTTTTTTCCACTTTATACCCAAATGTGTATAAACCATGGTTTTTTTGATCAATATTTTTACACGCATTTTTCCCCATATATATTATATATTTTCAAATTCATAAGTATTTGTAGGCGTACACCTTTATGAATCAAAAAATGAATAAATCAATATGATCTCTCTTGCCTTTTCAAATATGTTTTTTGTACCCTCGAATTCGAATTTGAATTCAAAATCTAAAATTATAGTTGGCACGTTTTTATTATTAAACTGTACTTTAACAAAAATTATTTGGCACTTTTTAAACTCTCCTCAACTTTTCAATAGAACACTTGAACATTTATCAAGCATGAATTCTGCAGTTCTCTTTTCATATTTAAATTCACATTTAAATGCATTTAAATATAACAGTAAGGTACGGTAAGGTACTTGAAAAAAATCGAATTGAACGCATTTTTATGACTAGTAAATCACTTTTTTCAAAATTTTAAATTATCCTCGAGTATGTAGAAATTACATTCAGAGGTCATATGGGCAAAAATTGAAATCGTCAAAATTAAAAATTTTAATTCTTTTAAAATATACTATTCTAAAAAGAGCAAATTATCAGAAAATTTTGCTAAATTTTGACTGGTGTTTTAACTTTCCAAAATTTCAAATTTTGACTACCTTCGTTAGTTAACTTTCTGAATATTTAGGCCCTTTTTATAAGAATTTGAGGTTTTGACAAGATTATTTTGGCCCAAAATCCATTGAATCAAGTACAAGAGTCTCATATAAATCATATTTTTTGAAATATTTGTGAATAATTAAGGTGTAATTGTGAGCCTGTTTTCTAATATATAGAAATTATATAGGAAGTATTACACAACTATATGATACTGATAAATGCCATAGGTATGTGTGAAAATGTGTTTATGAATAAATAGTTAAATATAGGATAAGTGTATATAAAAATACCTTAAGTAAATAGAGGCTTGCATAGAATGCACTCATTAAATATTTTAAATTTTATTTAAAAAAGACCCTGCTGTCCCTGTACATTTGTATATATGAGAGATACACGTGTATACATTTTAGATAGGATATATAACTATAATAATGCATCAAAAAAATCAAATCAAATCAAATTTTATTTTATTTATACGAAAAAATATACATTATAAAATACATACCAAAATATGTCGGTGAAATTGTAGATCTCTTTTTTGGCTAAAAAAATAAGTCATTTAAGTATAGTTAGGTTAGGTTTAATTATTTCTAGTTAGGTTTGTATTGCCCTTGAGACTATCAACAGTTATAGAAAAAAATTGATTAAATTGACAATCGAGGTTTATTATAGGGGGTATGTGCATTTTTGAAAGAAAAAAAATTATGGAAAAAATACCTTATAGAGTAGTTATACTGTGGGATTTAGATGTAGTGTTCGAAAAAGGAGGGTTTTTTAATGATTTCCCTTTTAGAAAACTTTATTTTTTTAATTACAATTATAATTAAATCTATATTACCTGTATATTTATACCATAATTAAACTGAATCCACCGATTTCAAAAGCCATATCATATTACAATTGTTTTCAATTTTTTTTAGGATAGAAATGTTCAATTATTACCCAAATAATGCCTTTATTTTTACCTTTATTTTTATATTTGGTTTGAATGGAGGATTTTTATGTTATTTTTAGATCTATCGAATTAACTCGTTCATTTTTATTAGTTTTGTAAGGGTTTGTTGTAGGACATTTGGGCAAAGAGTAAAATGGTCAGAAAGCCAAAATATATTAGCAAATTCTAGTTTACCAGAGAATTTTTACTGAAAATTGAGCTAAATTATTTACGAATTATAACTAGATAAATTGCTTCTAAAGGATATATTCGGCTTTCAAGCCTTTCCATGTTAAACCCGAAGATGTCCTTTCAAGAAAAATTTCAAAATTTGATTTGACCAACTCATTTGATAAGGAAGTCTCGAAATTTAACTAAAAATTTAGAGATTTTCGATAAATTTTTGGCATTTTGGTCTTTTTAGATAGGTATTTAGCTATTTTGCTCAGTTTTTTTGACAAAATATGATTTGGCCAAATGTCCTATAAGATATTGTGAAATACTTGGATAGAATAAAAATAGGTGATAGAGACTAGAGAATTGTCTAGCCCTTTTCATGTCCCTGTCCCTGTCCTTTTCTTTCTTTCTTTCTTTTTTTTCTTATTTTTGTTTGAAATCTTCGATCAAATAATGTCTATCAGATAAAATGACTAAAGGGTAAATTTGGACTGTCTAAAATACTATTTCTACCATAGTACTAGTACCATCAAGTTAGTGAGATTGTAATATCTAGAGAAATTAACGCTGAACTTTCCACTTTAATTCAAATGTCAAAGGGCATTTTTCTCATTTATTTTTTCTCAAGTTTACCAAAAAGAAAAGATAAGTATGGTAGTACTATACTATATCTGTAGATATGAAATTGGGTTTATTTGTGTTTGTTCTTAAATTTATTTATTTTTAATTTCAACTGTATGGTGAGAGCTAATGCAACTTTCTCTCAAAATAAGCCAATTTTTCTAAACTTTTTTCTAAATTTCTAAATTTCTCTAAATTTTATTCTCCCATTTTCAAGTATCTTTAAAAATTTTGTCCAAAATGAACTCTATATTCCCCTTAAGCGGCTTTTTCCTAAATTTTGACATTCTCACAAAGTTAACAATATATTTAATCCCTACAAGTAGTAGCAAGTAGAGCGTATATAAATTATTTACTAGACTAGATTTCAGCTTCAGACATCAGAATCTTCAGATAGACAAAAAACAAAAAACTTTTTTTACCAATTTAGTTCTATTCAATCGTTTCACAAATTATACGTTTATTTAGAAAAAATCGGTTGGAATTCGAGTTATAGAAAAGTATGTACTTTATTTTATTTCGAAAAAATGAAACCAAGCATGAAATTGAATCACACTGTAACACCTTTCCCTTTTATCTTAAAAAAATCGGACATTTGGTCAAAAAATGGCTCAATTAAGTCGAAATTTTGACGAAATTTTAAAAGTGCACGAAATTTTTCAAGTCAAATTAAATAATACGAATATTCTTTCCAATTTTTGATTTGAAATCTAGGATTTCATAATTGCTATTTGAGATAAGAATATCGTTAATAAAAGTTTTAAATATAGAAGTCTAAATTTTGAAATTTGGATCATAAAAATGTCAAATTTTGATGATATTTTGTCTTAAAATTTGTCAAAATGTCAAAAATTTCCTCATGAAATATCAGCTATAGATCAAATTTTCAACTTGAAGCTGACAAAATTGGAGAAAATTTTCAAAATTTCAACTTTTAAAGGAAAAAACTTGGGAAATTCGACTCCAATTTTTACTAAATTTTGCCAAAAAATCTCTTAAAAAGTTAAATACAGATATAATGTTTAAAATTTTATCGAATATTTGTCAAAATTTTTCAAATCTCCTCATTTAATATCAGCAAATGTCAAAATGAAGCTGACCAAATTGAGGAAAATTTGCAAAATTTTAAGAGATTTCAAATTCAAAATTTTAGTTTTTAGAAGACAAAGAAATTCCAATTTTTAGTAAATTTTGCCAACAAATCTCTTAAAAATTCGACATTTTGGCTTAAGTTAGACTTGAAAATTGTATAAAATTGACATTTTAAAATTTCGATGTAACTCTTTGACCTTTTCGTTTTTTTGACCAAATGTCTTAGAACTCTTATTTTCAGCAATTTTTGGATGAATTTTTAGCACATTTCCGAGTATTATATACCGATAATAGGTAATTATAGGATTTTAGACTTTAAAAAACTGTAGATTATGTAGATAGAGTAGAGATAAAGGTGCTGATCAAATTAAATATATTTATATTTATATATTTTTATGAGTCTCTTTTAAAATAACAAAGAAAAAAAGTAATTAAACTAAAAGCTGCCAGGTGAGAAAGTTTAAACAAGAATCATTGATTGATTGTAATTTTAAAAAAAAATATTTAGGCATAATTTTACCAAGTTCTTGAAATAAAAAACTGCTAAAATTTTAAAAAACCATTATAAAAGTACCATTGCGTAAATACATAGTAAAATCGTTTTTTTACACATATAAAAAACGGCAAGTTTCAACTTGAAGATCTCTTTTTTATTAAAAAAGTAAATTAGGTATAACCTATATTATATTTAAGGTCATAAGATTTTAAAGACTTTTACATTTGATTATATAATTATTATGGAAGAATAAAGCACTTTAAATACCTTACTATTATAATCTAATTCTTAATGTGTATTTAATTATACCTAAGAGTAGTTAACTGTAAGTCTGTAGGATTACGTAAAAATATACAGATTATAATCATTTTGTATATATTTAAATATAAATATTGTATATTGTATCTTATCTTATAAGGTATTTAAGTATCTAGATTAAGATATAGTAATTATTATAGGTATTAGCTAAATAAATGTCCAGGTGTCAATTACAATTAGCCATATTTAGATTTGTAGAATTTTAGAGCTTTTCTCAATTACCTATGTACTACTACTATGTATTAGATACATCTAATGTAATTAAGTGTTTCTCGATTATTTTTTAAAACAGGCTTATCCTTATATTATTATCTCAATTTTCAATTTGAAATCCTAGATTTAGTACAAAATCGAGGTTTTCAGAGATGAAATTTGAGATAAGAATGCCATTGCTATTATTAATATGAGGAATTTTACAAGTTTTTCAGTTGATATATCTAGGTAGATCAAAATTCGATGAATTGCTGTCCTTATTAGAGGTCAAATTTTGCTAATTTGAGGATCTTAGGATCCTAAAAATGTCAAATTTTGATGAAATTTTGTCTCAAAATTGGTCAAAATGTCAAAAGGTTTCTTTTAAAATATCTTCTATAGATCAAATTGTCAACTTGAAGTTGGCAAAATTTGGAAAAATTTGCAAAATTTTAGTTTTTAAAAGACAAAACTTGAGAAATTCGACTCCAATTTTTAGTAAATTTTGCCAAAAAATCTCTTAAAAAGTTAAATACAGATCGTTTCTTTAAAATATTTCCAAATTTTTGTCAAAATTTCTCAAATCTCCTCAAAGTTTTCATAATTTTGAACATTTTTTAGTCAAATTCTATGATTAATGTATTGTAGTACCTTTTCCCCTAACAAAATCATTATATAATTCGGTCATTTAAATGTACCCTACATTTAAAAAGTAAATTTTACAAGTTAGAATATTGAAAAATGGTCAATTATATCCTTAGGTAGGTAGATACATATGTGTGTAAATTTAAAATGTGTAAATTATCTAAATATATATATCTATATGTATAATAATACTTATTACCTTTATGCATTTGCATTCAATTTACTTACAAAAAGAAAAAATCATCAAATATAATATAATTGTGCTGAAGCAAAAATGAAATGAAATGAAAAAAAAGCATTCTTAATTATAGTTACTATTATACTTATATGTAATCGTATATTATATGTCATAGGTTAATTTTAAGACAAGTTTAAATGAAATCAGTTAAGTTTTTGAGTGGCAATAAAAACACATTTGAGTAAGCAAAAAAAACATTTCTTAAGAATTTTGATGCTTATTTCGCATATTGTAATTTGATCTATTTTGCTTTCAATTTTAATAGATTTTGCTTATGTAATTATGCGGGAAATTGAAATTTTCCAGGGATAGTCTGAAATAATTCGATTGTTTTAGATTTTATGGAAAAAATAAGGATATTAGATTACATGTGATTTGAATACACTTAAAAAATTGTGAGAGGAAGCCTGCCAATTTCCTGGCGAAATCTGGAATCCAAAATTTTTAAAAACGGGAAAATTTTGGCCAAAATTCTGCTTAAAGTTAAGGAATTTCATTCTTTACCAAAATATAGACAAAAATGGGCAAATTTTGGCCAAAATTTTGATAATTTTGATAATTTTTAGAGAATTTTAGTGGCCTAAACCCTCCATTTATGGCCTTAGATCTGGTCAAAGTATTTTCTAAAACATTTTTTCAAACTTTCAAGACATGTTCAAACTACTGGATATAATAATGTTTATTTTGCATTAAAAATTTACTGAATTTTTACCAAAAAAATCGATAGAATTCAAGTCAAGTCATAATTTCAGGCATTTCAATTCAGACATGATTAGATAGTAGAGTACTTGAAATGCATTTTTTTTTTTTTTGAAAAATGTACAATTTTCTATCAAAATACACATTCATTATGCCAATGGACATATACTTACCTGCTAAAATAAATAAATGTCATACTGTCTTAAGCATGTACCTAATCGTAAGTATAAATAAACAAAAAAAAGTAAAAATAGCCCGGACTATCTTAAAAAGGCATCTAAAAATCTCATTATGTAATAGTTGAAATATTCAAAATTTCTCGAAAAAATGACTCAAATTAGGTGTTTTTTACTATAAAGGAGTAGGTACTCTTTATATAAAGGCATTATCACTATCTAAAAGTTCAAAATAATCTCTTTATAACGTCATTTTTCATTTGGGATGTTATATAGAGTGTTGGCTGTATGACTAAAACCAATTTTGAAAAAAAGTATCTTAAAATAGGAACTTTTGTAGACTTGAAGAAATCGATAAGGAAATTATTTTTGTAATTAATTCGATGGGAAATATTATACTCTAGAATTTATGCAAACTATAAGTAATAGGTAGAGTAAAACTTCGATATAAGGAACCTAAGGTAAGGAATAATGCAGGTTTAATATGACTGTACTTTATAAAGAATTTCGAGGTTTTTTGAGTAAAAAGCAAATGTCACAGACTGTCACCATAAAATACTATGTAGCATATAGTATTATTAGTATAGAGAAAGTTTGAAGTTTTTGAGCAAAGTTATGTAAGATTATATCCATATCTTTAGGTAATGGGGTATTTATTGATTTTCATGAGGTTGACAAAGTTGAGTCTAATTTAATAAGACTTTTATAATTGGCCTTTTATGAATTTTTGGATATTTTGAAGGGAAATTATATCAGATTACGGTAATACATGTAAAGTAGCTGGGAAATTGAAAAAAAATGTTGTAAACCATTATAAAGGCTCGAAGAATCTAAAGGATCTTCAAATTTCAAATATCTAAATTGGTCAAAATTAGAAGGTATTGAATCATAAAATTTGATCAAAAATGGGATTTTATCGAGGATTTATGACATTTTTAGACCTTCTAGATAGATTAGAAATATTTGTAATTTGACCAAAAATGTCATCATGTTTTCTTCAAGATAAACAAAAAATATTTGAAAAATTTTCAAAATTTTGATCAAAAAGGCTCGAGAAATTTTTGAAATCTTGTTGAAAATTATGAATGAATTTCAGAATTCAGAATCTCTTAAGAATTCGATTGGTCAAAATTATTCCAAAATTTCTAAAAAGATAAAAAAAATTGAATTTATGGCAAATTTAACCTCTAGATAGAGTAAAAATATCCGAAATTTTCTCAAAATTTCGAAAAAGATGGGCTTCGAAAAGTTCAAGCTTTATTGATAAATTTTTTTTCAAAATTTGACTAAAAATATTCAATTTTCTGAAAGGATATCTTCGAATTTCAGGCTTTTACCATAATAAAATCCAGGCCTGAAAGCTCATTATAACCCCAAAATATCTAGACCTACTAAACTAAACTATCAAGAAAATTCAATATTTTGATAATACTCGTAACTACATATTATAGAAGAATCCTTACAGTTTCAAACCTCTAGATTGACCTATATACTTGCTGTAAAAGACTCAAGATTTGACTCATTTCCTTTAAAATGCCCTTCTCATTGCGGTAATATAACTTCAAAAAGATTTTTCCTATAATAATCCATTAGGCTATAGTATAACATAAGGCATAATACGAGTACTTAAATATCAGTCAAAATAAGCATTCATTATTTCAGATTGAAATATCAAACTGTAAACTTTTTGGTCTCAAATTTTCCAATTGTTTGAAAAACTTTGACTTTTTGAAACTTTTCAAAAGGATTCAAAACCAAATCTCAAACAATCCAGTTTGAAAGTTCAAATTTCAAACTTTCTCATTTAGTTTTCTTTATTTCATTTTTTATAAAAAATATAGTTTTTAGACTCAAGTACCTACTTGTAGAAGGCATACGAGTATATAGACAAGTTTTTTGTTATTTCGAATTTTGAATTTAAGTGCTCTTTTTATGTATTGATCATGTAATTTAATGGTTTATCCATGGTTTTAACAGGTTTAAAAATAAAATTTAGTCGAAGGTTATTTATCTCCTGGAATAAATAAATCTGTTGCTCAGCACTTTCCCCATCAAAGCAGCTAAGGTTTAAATCGAGTGGGTGAAGAAATTCATGATTGAATTTTGAAATTGTCACCAGTCTCGAGAAAAAGGGGACATATTTTCTCGAAAATTTTAAGCAAAATTGAGTCTAAATTAGGAATTGTGAATAGCTGATAGAAAAGATATCTATCAATTTAGACCTTTAGCAAAGTCTATAACCAGAATTTTCAAAAATTGATTAAAAAATCACAATTCTGACATGTTAGGAATCACAAAATCATCGTTGTTTAACCAAACTTATGCAATTTTTCGCAAATTTTAGCATATTTTCTGTCCTAAAACTGAAACTAAACTAGGCTTTAATCAACTCACTAGAAGGTTGATTATAAATTTTGCGAGCAAAGCGTTGAATACTTCTCAAGTTACACTATTTTTCGGTTTCAAATGTCAATTTTCGGGGTCAAAGGTCAACTACCGGGTCAAACGGATATCAAATTCGGAATCACCGTCATCGATTAGCCATTTAAACTTCATTTTTGATTTTTCCCATTTGATTAACATGGGGAACCCTTAAAGGGATCCCATGACCCCAAGGGGTGGGGCAATCTGAAATTTTTATTTTTTCGAACATGCACAACTAGACTCTATAAGGACCCTTCATGCCAAATTTGGTCAAGATCGGTCCAGTAGTTTTTGAGTTATGCCGCGGACATACAGACAGACGGACAAAGCGCAAGCAAAGTTGAATAGTAAGTGCTCGCTTTGCTCGCATAATTACAAAAAAATCAATTTTCGAGTCATTTTCATATAAATTGTGGCAAATTTTGTCAAAAATTAAAATCAAGTTATTAATCCTCGTTTTTGCTTTATATGTGAAAAAGTACCCTTTTTCTCAAAACAGTTGATAAATCTGGTGCTAAAGGCGGAGATCAAAGCACTTGAGTGCTTTCCATCCATCTGTACTGCTGGTCGTATTAATTCGAGCGAAAAGGATCAGATTCTATTAGCTAAAATACTTGGAAAAAATCTCAACTTGGATTTATTATTAACTCGACAAGTACCCATGCTCTACTTATACTTATACGAGTAGTCTAGACCTTAGATTTATCCTTAGATAAGTATTTACTAAATACAGATAGGTATGTACAGTGTTTTATAGATATTTTAGCCTTTTATTAGTATATATTTTACACATTTTATACTGATATAACATTTTGTGGTTTGTCTTATAAATTAACTTTGAAATTTAGATTTTGATTTTGAAGAAGAAAGTGATCTAGTCTAGGATAGAGTATTTTACAGTAGTATGTCAATTATGATGAAAAAAAGGATGGCCCAAAGGGTTAATTGCAAATGCCATAATTGCTTTTCCAGAGGCTTCCCGATCCCTGCGATTATCTGAAAATTTAATTGAAATTTAAAATTAGTTCAAAGTTTCAGAGAAAATGGTTTAAATATTTGAGAAAAGGTTTCTAAAATCAGATTTCATCAGGTTTATTGGCATACAAGAATGAAATTTAGATGGAAATTTTATTTGAAAGTTGACTCATACTAGCTGAATTCTTATCTTATCCTTGAAATCCTAGATTTACTACTGTACTCTAGAGTACTCTAGACAAAAAACTAAGATTTCAAAATGAAAACTGAGATAAGAGATCACTAAATTCTCAAAAATAAAAAAGTATTTTATGATTAGTGGGATAAATTCAACCAAAATAGGGATAAAAATAAAGTCCTTTGCTATTTATCAAGTCAAAAGTAAAGTTATCCTCAAGTTACTATAATCGAATCTGAATTGAAATATGAAATTCAATTCAGACTTCTAGGCCTATTAATTTATAAAAATTTCAGGATATTTCTATAAGGACTTGAAAATCGACTCTAATTGATTAGTGAATGTGAATACTTATCTAAAATGTCAATTTTGAATTATTCCGCGATATCGTATTATGATAAAATGGACGAAAACGAGGATTTCAAATTGAAAATTGAGATAAGAAAGTCACTTTAAATTGTCAAAAATTGACAAAAATTTGCATCAAAAGCCTCTGATGGTGAATGATATAAAATCTTAAAATTTTACAAAAAATTTCTAAAATTTACAGTCTAATTCCCATTAATGTAGTTGATAGTGAAAGTTATTTTTTATTATGACTGTATATTCTAAACTGGCAATATATAGTTAGCTGTTATTTATTTGTATGAATTCAGTTCAAATAATTTAATTTTGTAGTTTCAAAAGTTGAATTTTTGAGTAGAAAATTGTCATATCCTATCTGTATCTGTATGTACTCGTATACGAGTATAAGGAAATAATAGTTTAAAGTTTAAAGTTCATAGTAAAGTGCATAAATAAATAATCAGATTGGACATACAGTACCTACTTATACTAGTACTAGTACTGATATGATAGTACTATTTATATGGAGAAAGTATTTATAATTTACAAGTGGGTATTTCATATAATATCTATCTATCTAGTATAAAAAAGTAAAAGTTTGTAAAAAGTAAAAACTGACTTTCTATGGCTCTGATTCTGATTTAATCTCGTCCCTATTTTAGGAGTGGAAGGCAAGTACTTGCAGTGACCGATTTTAACCAAACATGATTTTTTATAGATAAAAACATGTGCAAAGAAAGATA